>JAJIYU010020724.1:0-10295 GCA_030144865.1 Tinospora cordifolia | reverse complement strand
AAAAAAGAAACTTTCAAAATTGCCAACGTTATTTTACTTATTGAGTAATTTTCTAGGAAAATTAGTAATGTCACTAAGATTGGGTAGAGAGAGGTCTCCCATTCCTTTAAATGAACAAGATTCTTTTCAGAATGTTAGTCAAATTCTTGTAACTTCTTGAATGTTAGTCAAATTCTTTTTGTAACTTCTTGACCCTTAAAGGAATATGGCTTCAAGACTTGGAACCATATCCTAGATCACATCGTTTTTTCTGCATTATTTTATGTCTCCAACTTCCACAGAGTAATATCCCTTCAGGTATATAACAAATTTAAGAAAAGGGCATCCAGTTGTGAGTTAAAAGAGAAAAATATTGCAAAAATTATGGAAGTCACACGAATCTAAAAATTGCGGTCGCATGATGGGGCATATACTGCCTTTCCCCGTCCTTTTTGAGGACTTACCCAAATTTTCTTCAATTTTATGCATTGTTCTCTTCTTAATGCATCATTCAAGCCTCTTGTTTTTTGCCTCATATTTTAATTATGATAATAATTTTGACTCGCAAACCAATTCTATTTCTTGTGCTCCATCCCTATTTCTTTATTCAACAACCATCCAGAGACAACATGTGCCAATGATGGCAATTTCAAGACAAATGAGATATTCTCATGTCATGCCTCTTTGGATACCTCTAGTCCTAATTTTCTTAAGGATTCCTTGCTTCATGAGAAGCATAATCAAATGATGGAAGAGTATTCAACACTTTTGCAAATACATACTTGGTCCGATATTCCTTTGCCAAGTGAAAGACAACTTGTTGGGTGCAAGTAGATATTCAAATTGAAGAAGCATCTTAATGGCAGTATTGCATGCTATAAAGGAAGACTTGTTATTGTCGAGGGGTTTCATCTAGAAGTTGAATCTGATCTGAGAGATCTTTAGTCCACTGGTTAAGCCTTCTATCATTCCTATTATCCTCTCAATTGTTGCTCATCATGGCTAGAACTAAGGGTTGGTCGTGACTAATGCATTCCTCAACGAGGATCGTAATGAAGAAGTGAACATGGTATAACATATAGGTTTTGAGCAGTCTAATTCAAATAAGAGATTTGATTGGAAATTCCATAAAACATTGTATGGTCTCAAGCAAGCTCTTTGAGCTTGTGTTGAGATACCTTATGTAACTCTTCTTACTATGGGATTTTCCTTTTCTACAAGTGATGACTCTTTCTTCATCAAGAATACTCTTTCTTGAACTACCTCTTTGTTGGTCTGCAAGTAATTATATTTAAGGCATGAAAGTGATGTTTTTTTTTAACCAACTCCAATTGTTACTACTCTTCGTACGTCTTTTAAAGCTAGTGATCCCTTCTTTTATGTTTATCTCTCTAGTATATATTGGCGCCTCTCCATACATCATGCTAACACATCCTAACATCTCACTTGTTGTCAATAAAATATATGTCCCTTTATGTAAGAACCTATTGTTCTTAACTAGAAAACACCAAGTGTATTTTGATATCTTAACTATTTCTTTCCGTGGTCTTAAATTTTGTTAGTCTCCTCTTGCCAATCACATCAGGTACTTTGATGTAAGCAGGGCAACTGTTTTAATGGAAGGAGATCCATTTGCGAACTTTTGTAATGGTGGCAACATTATGTTGTGGTTCAATAAATTGTAATACATTGTAGCTCGTTCGAGTACTGACGCTAAGTATCACAACTTGGAATAATGGAACTTTGGAAGTTCCAGAACTACAATCTCTATTGTTGGGCTGAAGATTAAACTTTCTCATCCTCTTCTTCTATGGTTTGACAATCACTTGTTATCTTTTTCTTCTAAACCCATTACTCATCGTCCAATTATTCATATGGAATTTGATAATTACTTAGCTAGAGTCAAGATTGCGGTTAAAAACCTTTGCTTCAACATTGCCGTTGAACAGATTGCAGACATTTTGACAAACCTTCACTACTCCTTCAATAAGCTTCATTCTAAATTGATTGTAGTTGCTTCACCTACCATCTTATTGGTAGAGGATGTTAAGAATACACCCAAGTGAAGTTAAACAAGTTGTGTAGCTAACATATGGTTACACATATGGTTAATGTTGTAACTAAGATCTGTACATGCCCGTGTTTCAGCCATTGCTTCTATTTATGAAGCCTTTATAACTTGTCTAATTAGTTTATTATTACATGTATTGTTAAGGTAGTACCTAAAATCCATTACATACCCTCGCCATTGTTCCTGTCTATAAATACTCTACTAATTCTCATATTCAAAATGGACTGAGCAATGGTTCTATCTTGAGTTTTCTCGATCTTTTTACTTCTCTAACTTTATTTACATTGCTTTCCAAAATTATTTCCTTATGTTAAATTAGTAGTTAGTGTGTAATTTAAAGCAATTCAATGAATACGTAAGGCAACCAAGACGAAGTTCAATAAGCAGCACCAGTTTTGACCATGTGTGGTAAACTGGTAATCTCAAATTCCACATGTTGCTTGTCGTCCCCCGTAGAATTTTACCGAATTGAGGCAGCTCCACTTTTCTTCGGAAGCCAGTAGTGAAAGAGGCTCCAAATGCGCGTTCCCATCCTCTTGGATCGTTTGAATGACATAAAAAATTCAAAAGTTGAACCTCTCATTACCTGATTTTATTTATTTATTTATTTATCTATTGAGGTCCTCTCATTCGCTGACCGAACAAGGAGTTAAAATTACAATAGTTTGACTGAAGTTTATTTTCTGTTCCTTCGTGTTTATAGTATTACTTTTAACTCCCTTTAGCAAGACTCTGCTCAACACGGTCCATCAATTCCAGCAATGTTTCCCTTTACTGGGTGCTTGGGCAGAGTTACTTAGAGGTTTCACATTTAGTAGTATATATAAATAATTTACAAAGAATTACAGCCCAACAAATTGACAAACAATGGCCATCACGTGAAAATATAAACTTCATCGTAACCTTTCCTGCACGGGGAAAAAAAAAGAGCAAAAATAAAGAAGGCATGAGTGTTTTTATAAACCTTTCATCAAATACATTAAAATAGGCCTCAGAAAAATAACAGCATGTACCCAGCCTTCCCACAGTAAGTAGGACTGTAATTGTATATGAGGTTGTCGAGCACCTCACGTGTATCTGGCCTGTTTAAAGACTTTCTGGCTTCCCTGCACCGACAATACAACAACGGATGACATAACATAGCATGCAACAATTGTACATTTTCTTTTACACTTTCAAATCTTTCTCAATGTCTTTTGCCAATAGCAAGAAACAACGTGGCTTTGCAGGCACAAGGTTTTTTGTCTATTTATTTGTTTCTAGAGCATTGAGAATTTAAGTAGAGGGACTATTTTTCAATTTAAATTTTGACATTTTCAAGGTCAGAGAACAGCACCACATAAAACCCTATCCCTTAATTCCACATTTGTTGATTAAGTAAATGGATGATTTATCTCTCATCACAATATAATCCTGACCATGGAGACTTAAGTGTAGAACTCTTCAACTTGGAGGGTAGGGAATTGGTTTTTCTCTTGCTCTCAGGAAGATACTAGTCTGCTCATTGTCAAGAGATGGAACACAAACATCCTTGAACATATTTTATGATTGGACAAGAGTACTTCCATTGTTCTTTTGCTATTAGAACAAGCAGCAGTGAGGAAGAACCTCAAATTGTAAATGACTCAAAAGTTAAAATGGAATAAAAGATTAGAAGGTATTGATAGCAACACTACTATAAGATGGTGCTATTTCAGTTTGTAAGTATGACATAATAAATTTATCATCTACCATATGGGGGGAGATATCTGCTTGATCATATAAAACAGACAACATTAAATAAAATTAAATAAATAAATAAAAAACGAAGATGCTTATGTTGAATATCTTCCTATAACATTAAAAAATAATAATATTTATCAAGTGGAGTACCTCCAGTTGCCCATTTGTCAAGTGGACCATTCTCCCACTAAGTAAGTGAAGCATTATTTATTTCACATAACACACCTATATAGGGGATGATGAATGATAAAATATTGATATGGAAAAATTTTGAGGAGACATCTTTAAGGAATGATACGTTTCTCCCATGTTTGAGTTTCATTTTTGTTTTTTTGTTGTTTTTTTTTTAAATTCGCTTCTTGTTTTGTTAGATTAATTTACATAACGTATCATTAATTAATTAGCAGTTTAATGACATAAATATTGTTCAAGCTAATTTTGAGCCAACAACATGTTGCAAGATTTTGTCTCTCTTAAAGAATTCTAAGTTGGGCCAACCTTAATTTGGGTCACCAGCCTGTAACTTTAAGAATGTACCATAAAGATAAGTCCCAAACAATTTTATTATATTTATTAGGAAGAGCTGTCTTACTAGTAGGACCTTGCAAGTGTTAAAAGTTGCATCTCAGCAATTGTCTCCATGTAGACCACATAAGGCCATCTAACTCGTACGTTGGGAATCCATTTTATCATATGTGCACCAATTTAAATAAATGCCTATGTATGCAGTTTCATGGTCATAGAACTACAGTCTAAGATTTACTCATGAGGCCATAGCTAAGATGGAGTTTATATATTGCAAGACAAGAGATATATGTATGATATACCACCAGAATTACCCATCAACGCCATTACATACATATATATATATATGTGTGTGTGTGTGTGTGTGTGTGTGTGTGTGTGTGTTGCCATGGAGACATCATACGCTGAGGAAATAGCACCATGTACCATGTACATACCAAGTGGGTTGATCTTTAAATCTTATTTTATTTTTATTCATTCTTTAGTATGTTATTTTCAATTCAAAAGTTCCGTATACCATGCATGTTGTGTATATTATACATGTTGGCTACTTGGATACATTGCATGTGTCATGTGAGTATAAATATTATGTTGTGACTTGACATGCTTTACATGTGAGGCCTTGGGATTATTTATTGTTGAGTTGAAATTTGCTATTATGCTTTTGATACATTTGAGTGGTTGATGCTAGATTTTCTATATTTAGTGATACACAAACGATTGAGCTCATTTTGCTGCCTCACTAAGAAAACAATAAAAAGAAAACAAACAAATGAAAGGTGTCTTGGTGTGGCCTCGTGTGACCTAAAAGACTAAGGGTATTTGTCACGGTATGCAAGTGTATTTTGGATTCTGATAGATAAGAATTCCAAGGAAAAGGCAGTTCCACCTGGGTGGTTTACAACGAAAATGGACAAATAGGAGGACCATTAAAACAAATGAATGTCGCAATGTCTAATGTACGCACTTGTGTGATTACTTAGTTGGTTTGGACATATCATATAATTAGTGGATAAAAATATAAAAATAATATTTAAAGTGATCCACTAGGTATTAGCTCACCCCTTCATCTCTTGCAAAAATCAATGAAATGATTTGATTGGAGCACCATTGGACAAGTGAGTAATATAAGTTATTATGTTTCAATTGAGATATATTAATGTTATTTATCAGTTGTTTGAGATAATTATTAAATTAGGCTACATTTGATGTTTTAAGTAGTACATGTAGTTCTCATTCATTTAATAAGTACAATTACTTGATCATGTTAACAACTGGTGGTATATAAAAGTAGTATTGGTCTTGGAAGTGTTTAAAGCTCAAGCCGCTTGCAAGGTTTGGAATGCCTAGGTAACTAGCATTCAGAAGTGATTTTATTTACAAAAAATGTTTGGGTCTAATATAAGACATTCATTTGCTGGGAATGTTTATTTGTAGGCATGATATGATTTCTTAAAAAAATAAAAAAATCATCGTGTTGGTAGACAAAGAATCAAATACTGAATCTTAAAAAAATACTAAATTATAGTTTCTCACAGTGTTGTCAAGGCGCCGCCTAGGCGTCCAGGCCCCCTCAACGCCTAGGCCACTGCCTAGGCGTTGGAGGGGCTTCTTTATAAATTTAAAAAAAAAATAGGACTTTTAATTATTTATTTATTTTTTCAATTTTAACCTAATAACTTCGTGTTCAAACCTCTTCAAGTCAAACGACTTGAACCAGCTCCGACAATCATCTCCGAGACTCCGGCGATCATCTCCGACACTCCAGCGAGCAACTCTGACGTCTTATTTGATGAGCAACTCCGGCGAGTCTCTCCATTTCACTATGCATTTCTCTCCTTTTCTCTCGGCTCTCTCCCTCTCCCTCTCTCTTTTTGCATCTCTCCCTCTCTCTCTTTTTGTGTCCCTCCCTCTTTCTCTGCTCCCTTCCTCTCTATCTACCTGCATCTCTCTTCTCTCTCTCTCTATCTACATCTCTATTCTGTCTCTCTTTTTGCGTCTTTCATTCTCTCTCTACGTCTCTCCGAGAGAGAGAGAGAGAGAAAACAATTAGCTCTTCTTTTTGGAATGTTATAAATATAAAGTATGTGAACTTATGATAATCAGGAGTTTATCATAATGTATTATCTAGTATGTCATTATCTATAATTTTATAATTTATATATTATTAATTAATTAAATATAAATTATAAATAAATAAAATTATAAAAAGTATTTATTTATAAATAAAATTATAAATAAATTCTTCAGGAAAATGTGTATATATATATATATATATATTGAGTGAGAGACCAATAAATAAATAAATAATTCTTTAGAGACCTTTAAATAATTATTTTAAGGACTGCCTAGTCCTCACCTAGGCCTCGCCTTATGGAGGCTTATCGTCTTAAACCGCCTAACCGCCTTGACAACACTGGTTTCTCACACCCTAGTTAGATGACTTGGGTGAATTGACCTTTGTAATTGCACACATGATTGGGTTGAAAATTGGTCTACAACAACTAGCAAGTGTATTTCCACTAATTTGCATTCCATGAGTGGCCCAAGGAAATGAAAATTCCATGATATATTAGAGTTAACACCTAGATCATAATTTTGTAGGATGGAGGTGATTGGTTTGTCGTGTAACATAAAGAGACGATTATAGGTTAGGCAAAGAGGTAGCTAGTATTACATTGTCCAACGACCTGTTCTCTTAAAATCTGAATTTATCTATATGCCCTACCTTCCAATTCACATGTGGCATAAATATCTGTATTAGTGACGAGATGAGCTTCCAGGTGATTGATAGGTTAAATTCGATCTTCTAAGCCCTCATCCAATGACAACCTTCCATAATCTTTATTACCCTCGCCTATAAAGTGTTACGCTTCTCCATGATCCACCATATCCACTTGCTGCATAATATGACATTTCTTAGAGCAGTGTCTCCAATCCCCAAACCCTTGTTTTCCACTGACTGCTGAATCATTTTCCACTTTATTAGATGTGGGATATTACCCCTTTGTTTACCTCTCACAAGAAATTTCTAAACTCGTTCTCGATTTGCCTAGCCACCAAATCAGACATTTTGAATGCAGACATGTATCCCTTGTCAGCCACCAAGCCACACCTTCTCCGCCTCCGCCTTTTATGTGCAATGATTCTGAGAAGAGGCCAGCTAGGCATTTTGTAACCTTGATTGACCTCATATTGCAGGTCATCAATACACATCCTGAAGCCTCTTCTACTGGCATATGTGACCATCCCTTAAATCTAGATCCCTATATTTGAACCCATCTGTCTACTCCCAAACACACATCTTTTCTTTCCTGCAATACCAAAATGTCTGGGATTCATTCTTTTGATCATCCACCTAATCAAACTCATCTATGTCCCATCTCCTAGCCATCTAATATTCAATAAAACGATCTTCATTTGGTAACCTTGCCTTGACCCTACTTTCTCTTACAAATATCCTTTTCTAAGAACCTTTAGCTTTCTGGTCCTCTGTAATTCTTTCATGATTGGATGCAATCAACCCTCTGACTTTTTAAGATTATTATTGTTACTATAATTACATGATGAATAGTCCGTCAACTAACAAATAAGATTGCAAAAACTGAGAATATTTTAGAGCATTTTCTTTCTATTTTCTTCATTCAACGGCTTATTATCCAATATTAATACTGTACTTTACGTGGCTTGACAGTCCTTATTGTCTCAATGCGTGATCAATTTTCATTTGTTTTTTTTTTTTTCTCAATTAGATTGTAATTATGGCAATTGCTCATACAATATCGCTAAGATAATAAAAGCACCTTAACATCAATGGATTGGTCAGCGAGATACATAGCTTACACCTCAACTAAGAAATCAGAATGGTCACAGGTTAGAAAGAGCAATGGTACGCATGAGAATTATGAGTAATATACTTATGTGAGCCGAACTTTCTTGCTTAGCTAGGATCAATTTCCTGTGTCTAATACATATGGAGACAAGTAAACATACCTTGCCTGCCAAGAACAACAACCATAGTGAATTTGCTCCTCTTTTTTTTATCTTTTTCCTTTTGGTGAGAAGAAACAAGAAAATCTCCATTGCTTGTAAAAATTTTACAGTATTACAAGAGCTCCACGACCACAAGAAGCAGTCAAACCATAAAGATGTCTCCTGTTGCCAACTCACCTAAACAAAATTACATTGAAATTCATGCATGATTTCTAATTTAGCCTCCAATTTGTCATTGAAAACCCTGGTGATGCAGAAGTCAATAAACTAGCAGATAATTTCCCTTCTTCCCAAAGCTGCCCCTTCTCTCTGGCTATTCTTCCAAAAGTTCTACTCTTCCTTTCTTTTCATAACAACCATAAGGAGGCAAGAAAGGCAAGTTGCCCAAGTCCTTTCTCTTATATGAGGATAGCAAAGGAATGTGGTCAAATGATAAGCTTTCCACTATCTGTGAAGGGGGAATGAATAGTTGTCTGAAAAGAAAATTTACTCTCTCCATAGCCATTTAGCATAGGAACACTGAAAGAAGATATGATTGCTAATATCTTCATTCTGATAGCAAAGGTGCATGTAATTGGGGACAACCACATGTTAGGAAATCAGCATTGCAGAACATCTAGCGCATTTAGCTTTTTATATGCCAAAGTCCACCCCAAGATATTTGTACTTTAGACGGAACTTTTGCTTTCCTAATATGAGATGCTAGTGGGAATAGACTTGTTTGAGGTTGGTTAAGGTCCATTGGATTCGATCCTATTCGTTAGACAATGAGATGGTAGCAAGTCTATCAAAGAGCTGCTATTTGTTTTGTTTCCTATTTGCAAGCGCCCTAGCCAAATGAAGGTTCCATGATGGCCTGGTTTAATGTGTGACTGATTTGTGGTTCACAATGAAAGTCATAGGCTGGTTATGAATGGTGGATAGGTTGTAAAGGTTTGGACATAATTCAGCCAGCCTACGTTCTCCATCCACCTATTTTACCAAAACTTAAATTGCTATTTCATTCCCCACTTGCAGTTTCATGAGAAGAATAATTTGAGGCACCAACGATGAAATGTATTTCCATGGGCAAAGGATGCATGTACTTGGGGACAACCACATGTTAGAAAATCGGCATTGCAAAACATCTAGCACATTTAGCTTTTTATACGCCGAAGTGCACCCCAAGATATTTGTACTTTAGATGGAACTTTTGCTTTCCTAATACGAGATGCTAGTGGGAATAGGCTTGTTTGAGGTTGGTTTAAGAGGAGAGAAAAGTATGACCTGCCTGTGAATTTTTGCGAGGGTTCTAAGGTCCATTGGATTTGATCCTATTCGTTAGACAATGAGATGATAGCAAGTCTATCTAAGAGCTGCTATTTGTTTTGTTTCCTATTTGTTAGCGCCCTAGCCAAATGAAGGTTCCATGATGGCCTGGTTTGACATATAGCTGATTTGTGGTTCACAATGAAAGTGATAGGCTGGTTATGAATGGTGGATAAGTCGTAAAGGTTTGGACATAAGTCAGCCAGCCTACGTTCTCCATCTACCTATTTTACCAAAACTTATTGCTATTTCATTCCCCACTTACAGTTGCATGAGAAGAATAATTTGAGGCACTAATGATGAAATGTATTTCCATGGGCAAAGGGTGCATGTACTTGGGGAAAACCACATGTTAGGAAATCGGCATTGCAAAACATCTAGCGCATTTAGCTTTTTATATGCTGAAGTCCACCCCAAGATATTTGTACTTTAGATGGAACTTTTGCTTTCCTAATACTAGATGCTAGTGGGAGTAGGCTTCTTTGAGGTTGGTTTAAGACGAGAGAAAAGTATGATCTGCATGTGAATTTTTGCGAGGGTTCTAAGGTCCATTGGATTTGATCCTATTCGTTAGACAATGACATGGTAGCAAGTCTATCTAAGAGCTGCTATTTGTTTTGTTTCCTATTTGTTAGCGCCCTAGCCAAATGAAGGTTCCATGATGGCCTGGTTTGACATATAGCTGATTTGTGGTTCA
>JAJIYU010020723.1:0-10296 GCA_030144865.1 Tinospora cordifolia | reverse complement strand
TGTGATACTAAATCACTGAAAGCCTTTCCAATATTCCAAACTCAACAATGACAAGTTGTGCTTGTTGCGAGATCTAACCTGATATCTTATTGGGCAAGCTGACAATAGTCAAATACCACCATTATCTATCTTTCCAAAAAGACCTCTCTTTTTCAAGAGGGGATTAGAAAACTAAAGATTATAAATTATATGTTGCAACGTTATTGAATGTTGCCACGAGGGTCGATGTCCTATAAGGTACCAAAAAAAAAAAAAAAATCATTGCACTAGATATTATAATTGTAGATTATAAATTATAAATTATGAAAAAGTAATTCTTACAACGTGATTTCAATCCTATTTACTGAATCTTAAATAAAAAAAAATTGATTTGAGCTCATTCTCAAATTTCTTGTGATTTTATTGTGCTGGTTGCACATTAAGTGAAAAAAATACTTTTAAACATTTCAAAAATATGTATTTAGCATACAACCGAATTTTTTTAACGCAAACATTTACCTAATCTTATTAAATGTTTTGAAAAATACATGTGAATTATATAATAATTTTTAATATGTATATATCTCTAAAATATCTTTTATCCTTTGCTTGTTTAAACAAGAAAAGTAGTTGGTTTGGCTAAAGCCTAAAGGAGATTTCATCACGCATTTACCTAGTGAACAAGGGTGTCCTGCGCCTACTCATGCTGGCTTAGCTCAGATGACCAAGACTCTCGAACTCAAAAATAAATAATTAACGAATACTTTCAACCCTCATGGATGCATCCAAGGCCTAAAAACTTTATCGAATCGGTTCCACCCAGGCACTCAACTCCTAATCCAAGGCCTAAAGGCTTAAAAACTTTATCCAATTCGCTCCACCCGAGCACTTTAACCTCATAGAAGTTCATGTGCACGCATGTATGTACCAGAAAGCGGTGAGACGAAGCTAGGTATATGCCTGAAGTTATAAAAATTTCTTAGTGCTCTCCGCGTCAGGCTGCCTAAAATCTCTATCACGACACGTGAAGCTCATGGACAAGGCATCTGGCGCAGATAGAATTATTTATGCATAAATAGCTTTTTAGTTGCAAGCGTATGAATGGGTAGTCAAATATTATAATTTTTTTGAATGTATAAAAAAATAAGGAATTATGTTTATGGATTATACAATAAGCATAACCACGGATAGTGCATGAGACACGTTGACAATGACACTTATTCCACTATCCGACGTAAATTATAATTTAAACATTAAATATTGTAATATATATTTATAATTATTAAATAAATGAATGGGTAGATATACATTATATTATATATTATAATATTTCATATTTAAAATAAAACTTATTTGGCATTTCTCTTTATATAAATTATCCTACCTTCAACTCATGCCTCAGAAGTCAAAAACCCTTTCTGTCATCACTATTTAAAAAAAAAAAAAAGTATACATTTGGAAATATAAACGACTTTTTATCTCATAATTGTGAATTGATTAGGACAAGACTATTTCATGGTCCACTCTCATCATCAATTTATAATTAGAAAAAAAAAAGATTTTATTGAATTGAGCTTTTTTATTATATTCATTTAAAAAAAATAGTATAATATGTTTTTTTCTGCTTATTTTAAGATTTAAAAAACGTATTATTTTTTCCGTGGTTTGTTACATGATTTTGTGCTGGTGATTGCCACATGTAAGATGATCCAGGTTGAATGGCTGATACAGGAAAAGAAAGCCACACAGAGGATTGATTCACAAGACAAATGTTCGTGACGCGAAAAAGGATCGATGCTGAGAAAACTGAAAAGCTAGGGTTAGGGTTTAAGAGAGGGAGAGCAAGACGCCGGAGAGGAAAAGAAACCCCGAACTCTCCCTTGGAAAATGGATTCTTCGTCGCATTTTGAGTCCACTGAGATGCAGCGTTTGATCCAGGTAAGAATTCTCTTCTTTGTTTTTTTTTTTCCTCTCCCAGTTAAGTTTTACTTGAAATTGCAATTTTTTTGAGGCGTGATTGTAGATCATTTATGTTTTTTGATGTCTTGTGTTTAGGTTAGTTTTAGTTGATGAATTTGCTTATTCTGTGTGTTGTTATGATGCATTTAGAGTCTCTGATGTTCTTATGTTCATAGAACCATCAAAAGTTATAGAAGCATAGGGGTTATATTTGTTTTCATGCTCGCTTTGATTATGAAGCTGTAGATACTTCGAACGCAAATTTTCCTTTTTTTTTTTTTAAAGGAGAAAAACCCTTGTTTGATTGATAGTTGTGTATGATAAAACACGGTACATTGGGAGACATGGTTTCATACATTGAAAGATCTGAAGATATAAGAGACGCCGTTATCAGTATCATTGAAAATGTTTAATTTTAATTGAAATATTCTTATTTCACAGCCGAATTCTAAAATTTTCGCATTGTTAATATTATGAATCATCAGGAGAGGAGAATATTATGACTATATGTGTGTGTGTGTGTGTAAGATTGTGATGTGAAGATGAAAAATAAGAGTTGTTATCAAGGGAAGTTTCTGGAAGATAAAAAATATGATTATATCTTGTTCAATGCTAATGAAATTTATGATTATTGTCAATTGTGTTGAACTGATTTCTGATATGATCTAGTTTGTGTTTGTGTGTGTGTGTGTGTGTAAGATTGTGATGTGATAAGAGTTGTTATCAGGGGAAGTTTCTGGAAGATAAAAAATATGATTATATCTTGTTCAATGCTAATGAAATTTATGATTATTATCAATTGTGTTGAACTGATTTCTGATATGATCAAGTTTATGCATAATTTCTACTTAAAAATTATGATATGCTCACTTTGTTTTCCAATGCACAATCCAGCAAGAACAACAAAAGGCAATGATCAATGAGATGGTAGCAAAGCTCACAAACGTTTGCTGGGATAAGTGCATTACTAGTACTCCTGGTAGCAAGTTTAGCTCTGGTGAAGCAACCTGCCTTACCAACTGTGCTCAGAGATACATGGATATGTCCATGATGATTATGAAACGTTTCCAGTCCATGCAATGAAATTTTACGAGTTGATTTGTTCAACCTAATCAAACATCGAATTCTGCCTTTTTTTTCCAGTGTTTTGAACATTTTCTGAGATAAATTTCTGTCTGTAATGATCTTTTCTCTCTTATATTTTGATTCTACTTATAGGTAATGAGTTTTTCTTTGTGTTTATGTGACCTTTGTTGAAAATAAATTACTGAAGGATTTATCCCTTGATATGGATTTTGCAACCAAACGACGATGCACAGCTCATAATCATCCAAAAATTTCATCATACACTTTTCATGACTCCCGACTTAAATGACGCATCGAAATGCACAAAGCAAAGAGTTCTGAACATGCCCACCGAGGAAACTGCAAGACGTAACATAATAAATTTACAGCAAAAGCATTACCTAATTGACCCAACACTAGAAAGTACAACATGCTAATTTGTTGTGGATTTGAATTGAACTTCAGTATCTACGTATATAAATAAATTAGATAGAAATCCTCATAGCATGTACCATTTTCAACACCCGAGAGAATTTGTTTAAATGCGGGGGATTTGTAAGCCAATCATCACTGCCACACAGAAATAAAAGAAAAAGACCAAAATCCCTGTACACCAACACCCAACCAAACACATGGTTAGTAGGAATATTAAAGACCTGAAAGCCAATTAACACAAACACCTTAGAACTTGAAAAAGAAAAATCCCGAAAAAATGGCACACCGTGCATTCTTACACATACAAACTGACCCATGCATCACCTCAAACCCCCACGCAAAATCTCCCAAAACCCACCAGAAAACAACCATTGGAGCGCTAAGTTGCAAATGCAGGAGACGTTCTGAAGGAATTCGGCTACCAATTCAGTCCATAATCCCACGGCTACGAGCTCTGCTTTCTTTCCTATAACAGTTTGCTTCCCTGCTTTTCTTTTGTACCCCACAACCATTTTCTGGTGTTACTACCACCAACACTTAGCATCCTTCCCTTGTCATCAGCTACCAACAGTTGCTGCTGTACTGCTGCTACAAGGCCGATTAGATTCTCCAGCCCCTGCAGCAGCAAGAACTTCAGGTAATATTTCCCAACTTCCACTTTTTCTGCCCCAACTCGAACGCCTTGGGTGTAGCCCTGCATGCCCTTCTGTTACCTCGGTGGGAATTGTGCGACTTAGTTCTGGAGGCAAGTTGCTGAATGCACTTTCTTTGTTGTCTAAACCATCTTCATTGCTCCTTCTGCCTTCAAAATCTTCTACTGCAGCTGCAGACTCTCCCCATGCTGCCTTTCTACCCATTTCTATGCCCCCGACAGCCTTTCCCATGTTTGGGCTAACAAAACCACCACCAACTGACCTAGACAATGATCCAGGTTCTTGTGCTACTCTCTCCCTAAATTTGTTCTTTGACGGGGCAATACTGGTGCAGAATATCTCTTTGAAGTTATCCATGATTCCCCTGTTATATGGGTTGGCTCTCCTATCATATCGGTACCTAAAATTCTCATATGTAGTCTGTCACAACAAAAGACAACCACCAAATTTGTCAACCGTGGTAGAAAAATTACTAGAACATTTTACTTGGGAAAAATATCAGTTACCTGGTTTGTGCTGATGAGATACAAATGAAAAACTGTTAGCCCACCAACGAACCAGACTGATATGAAGGTGTAAATTATCAGCACAATAGATGCGGGAGTTTTGGTCATGGCCTTCCATATACTAACATGTTCAGCATCCATTATCCTTTTAATGTACAACCAGCAGAATCCAAATACATACAAACAAAGAAGAGTTGTTGAGAAGACAAACATGAAGAAGAACCGGTAGTTTCTCTGCAGACAAACAACAATTTTCAGAATATTCAACTCCAGCAACATGATTAGCAAAAACAACAACTACGAATAGAAGATAATTGATTTTTTATTGTGTCAGGTAGTCAGGTGGAACTTAGAAAATCCACAAGACTGCTGGAATCTTTACAAAGTGAGAGTGCTGCTATATTGTGCCACCTCCATCGTGAAGCCAAACAACTATTGCATTCATTTTCCTTCAGGCAGGGAGAATGAGTTGGGCTCCCCTAATCCAGGATCTTTTCGTATAGTTCTTTACAATTACTCTCTTATCAAAATATTTTATCTAGGATCCTTTGGAGAAAATCAGCTTTTTCTCAATTAACCCACTTGAAATTTGTATTCTGAATGCCAAATTACATACTATCCCTAGTGATTTTTTGTTTTTTTTTCTTGTTTTTAAAATTTTCAGGAATAGTAACTGATTTGATAAATCTATAGATTTACCAAAATAATTGATTTATTTTATTATTATTAATTAAAAATTTCTTATATAGCTAAAACGGCCTTCCAAATTGCAAAACCAATTTATAAAGAATTAATCTGATTGAAGCTAATAAGCACCATCATTGGCTGCAATCAACTATGTTTCCTTTAGTTCTTTACAATTACTATCTTATTGAAAGATCTATTAATAATGCTTCTCGAGACAAAATACCATATCAATAAATACTGCAGAAAATGCTCTCTTACCAGGCCAATACATTGCCCAACCCAGGGACAGTGGTGATCAAACCGTTGAACACAGTTATTGCAGATTGAACAGTGTGAACAGCGTGGAGGTCTGTACAGCATGCAGGTATCACAGTACTTGATCTTCACAGTGATCCCATTGACAACAACATCCTTCATGCGAGGTAGACGCATCTGAGGAGTCTGACCACTTCCTGTTTCAAGGATCCCGTCATAGCCTTCTGGTTCTGGAGGGTGTGCATTACGAGGTATTATACCAGGATCTCTTCCAGAGGTAAGTAGAAGAAGAGCTAAATCCTAAAACCAGAAGATGCAATTCAGTTCTACCATAGAAATTAGGTCTGAAGCACAAATTTTGACTAACAGCAAAACTTTTACTAAAAGACGTGTTTCAAGATGCAGATGCACTTCTACAAGATGAGTAAAACTTGCATAAAAGTAATAATTCGAATGGTACCAGTCAGAATCTTAATTCATCTTCCTCAACTGATCTATAAAATAATACAGGAGTTGCAATAATACAACAGAGGATGTCGGTCCAAATTGTGTTTACAAAAAAGTAAAGCATTGAAATAAGCATCTGCTGAGGAGCTTGTTCAATGAGGCAAACCAATTGAAAAAATGATTGCATCAAAATATATTATATTACAGCTAAAAGTACATTAGATGCAAGCATAATGTCAGAACAGCAAGTATCAGAATCATGAATCAAAGTTTAGCCAATCAACCAAGATTTTAATTGATGCATCATTATATCAACATCTATAATTTTATTTATTTATTTACTTGATAAGAAACAAAATTTATCAATCACAAAAACCATCATGCGAAACTAGAAGGACAACAAGAAACGATCCACTAATCACAGCAACCATGCAACAGCCAAAAAACCACCCAAAACCAAGCAAAGAAATGGCACCCAGCAGCATACCAAAACCCAAGCTACCACGTGCATTATATGAAGTATTATAACAAAAAATAAACAAGTCAATATCCATAAACTCTTGGGATTTGATATATGGCTTTGTCAACTAGTCCTTTTTGTCCTACCTGAAAATTTAAAATCGACTAATATCTTGAGAATGATCTCAATGCCAAGGAAAATATTCTTAAAAAAAGCTAGCCAATCCTAAAAGTAATAATCTACTTTATAATCAAATACTTTTTCTCCAATTAAAACTTCCATCATTTTTAATATCAACACCTTCCCAAGGATATGATTTTCAGATTAAATAGAGTTTCATAAAGCTGTGAGTGGCCCCCAGGCAGCTTATGTTCAGGGGAGACAAATTATGAATGTTCTTCCAGTAGCCAATAAAGTGATTGAATATTACCATGGGTGGGAGTGGAGAGGAATACAAAAACATATAGTGGAATGTGGGCTTCTTAAGTTTGTGATCACACGGATGGGTTTTCATAAGGATACAATGGGTAATGGGGTGTCTTAATAACTTAATGATAGTGATTGCCTGCCAAGAGGAAATTTGGCAGCAAGCAAAGGACTTCAACAAGGAGACCCTTTGTGTTTCACTAAGACATACATACGGTGGAATGAGAATTCCTTATGTTTGTGATGATGCAGATGGGTGTTGGAGATTGATGGATACAATGGTTAATGGGTTGTCTAAATTCAACAACTTAATTATAATATATGGTTGGGCAAGAGGGAAATTAGATGCAAGCAAAGGACTTCAACAAGGAGATTATTTGTCTCCTTTTTCTGTAGATTGGTGAGAGAAGTTTTGGCAACGATGATCGCTACAGCACCAGGATATGATCTTAGAAAGGGGTTTCAAGCAGGAAGAACAAGGTGGAGGTGGCCTTCCGACAACATGCAGACGATATATTGCTCTTGCTGCAAGGAGTGAAAGAAAACAATTGAAATGCTTAGAGTAACCTAAGTGTTTTGGGAAGTTTCTCAGGGCTAAAAGTTAAATATGGCCAAGGAACAAAGGATGCACCATTGATGCCTTGGCCGATGAAATATTTGTGGCATCCTTTGTTTTCTTTTTCTTCTTTATCCTTTTTCCCCTTTGTGTGTGTGTGTATCATATTTCGACATTTTGAAAGATGGAAATACGCCTTTCTATCTAAACGGCGGAGCTTGATCTTAATTCAGGTCGCTTTGAAAGCCTACTTACTTTTTACCACTCTTCAAAAATTCTGAAGGGGGTGACAACATAATTAAGAAGAAAAAATTTTGCTCAAAGCCTTGTGAAATGGTAAGTTGTTCAAAGATCAGTCAAATAGGGTGTCTACGAGTTGACAGCATTGCTCCCAAGCAAAAAACACTACATGGACAATGGATATGAAGGTTTCTTCATAGTCAGGAGTCACTATGGGCAGAAATGATCCCAAGTGTACAAGTTAGCAATTATATTTTTGGTTGACAAAAGCACAGTTAAGAATGGAAGATTTACAAACAAAGGCCTTGGAAGTTCATCGTGTCTTTGGCAAATGATATATGTGTTTTGAGTGAATAGATGGCTTGGCTAGTGCCCCTTAGCATGGTAAAATTCACTCTTACATAGACTTTCATTCTTTCATAATAAACCTATCTCAATTTTCTTCACTTCCCCAGAAGGTGCCTCATGGAATTTGCATCTTCCTAGAGCTTTAAACATTAGCAAAAAGTCTGCATCTACACGATTTTCAGAAATCGAGAAGTTGTTTTCCCAATTTTCTTGCAAGTCTTCAATAACTTCTTACAAACTAAATCTATTTTAACATCCTCCCCAAACAATCTAGCAAAAAATGTTTGGAAAATGGAAGTTCCATTTAAAGTTAAAAGTATTCAATAGGCTTGTTGCGCACAGGAGGACTAATACAATGAACATGTTACAAAGGTGGCTTCCTCACTCATATTTATGGCCTCATTGTTGCATCTTGTGTGTAAAGTCCCACAGTTAAATACAACCTAGCCCGTACATCTAGCAATATGTGTCTATCTCTATGTGCAGGTGAACTTGTATTGTATGATTAATTCTATTATATATGTATGTGAAATTATTCTTCTCAAAAATTTTAAGTGCATTTGAGCCATTTAAAATAAAGAACAAAAAAAGCAAATTTAATATTTATAGGCTCACATATATAAGCAACGATATAAGTTTAAGTTTATCTAATTAAAGTGCACAATAATATATGTTTGACCGAATAGACCAAGATGAGCAGAAGTAATGGCTAAAAAGAATAAATAAATAATAAAATGGATATAGAAAAATTTTGTAATGAGAAGATTGGGAAATAGGATATTTGTGGGTATAAGATTGGTTAATTGACCATGTGGCTAGCTTTTGGAGACATTAAAAGCTTAATTTGAAAGTGGAAAATAGTGTTAAATTCTCACTTGCCTCCCTTTAGACGTCATAAAAAATTAAGCAAAGAAAGAACTATAGAGAGAACAAGAAGAATAAGGAGAAAAGGACATTTTGTAACTAATTACATCTCTGGCTTGATCTCCTTGATTCATGGTTGGATCAAGCTCAAATTTGGAGGTGTTGTTCAATGCTGAGACTACTTCATTTTGAAAGATGGAGATGTTGATCAGATGTTGCTATTAAGAGTTAATACCTCCGAAACTAAAACTCCTTAAAAAACTCACAGATTTGCACAATCTAGATCAACTGATCAACCTATCGGATCTCTCAAATTCACCATTGTTGGGCTCAGATTTGTTCAAGTACTTTAGCACTCAATGATTCCGAACAGTGGAAATTTAAAATTATTTTGTTAATTGTAAGATATAAGTCTATGAATTTCATTTATGTCAACAGAATGTAAATCCATAGCAGTTAAGAATTGTCTTCGTTAAGAAGGCATATCTCCTCAATTCACCATTTGATCTACATGAATTTTGGCCAATAGGTTCACATCTCAACAATATCAAATATGAATAATTGGTTTTCCTATTGATTGCATGATCCATTTGAACCGACAATGACTTCTCAAAAAAAAAAAGCTTAGATCTCACGTGATTCTAAATGTACTTTGTAATGATTCAAGAGTAGAATATTTGCTTGGACTTTTCAAAATTTTATGCATATCACAGAAGTGAATAAACTATAATTTTATGACTGATTTATTATCATAATTGGTTAAATTACATGCTGAAAAAAATTAGGAGTAATTCAATTTGATCCAAAAATCATATATAATTGTATAGTTTTGGCCTACTTTTGCTTGTTTAGCTTACTTTGAGTTTATGATATCTTGTAATTCATCAGCTTGTTATATGTTCTGCAAAAGTTTTACAACTCGCTTAGGTTTGAGATTTTAGTGTATATATAGTCTATGGCTAAAATTGACTTAGGACTTGACTAGTTTGGGGTGAATTTGTATGCTTATGTAACACCCCGCCTCCCCTGAATTCCTTCTTTTCTGAGAACGTGGACCTCATCACTCGGCTCGGAGGCTAGCCAGTGTCACATTATTTTTAATTTTTTTCACACTTTCCATTTCAGTTTCAAAACTCTGAGATTTTTTGAGTATCATTAACTTATAAATATTTCTTAATAAAGTAACAAGAGGTCATAATAAAAATTTCAATATCATTAATTGAAACATAAGAGGTAGAAAACCCTACACATGCAATGATACAGAAAAATAACATTCAATTAAAATAATTTCATATCATTAATCCTTTCCAAAATTCAAAGGTACATAGCCTTTGTGTCTATTACAGCGAAATAAATCTCAAACAACAAAATTTGGGCCAACATGCACTACAATTAAATGAAATTTCTGAAAAAAAA
>JAJIYU010020722.1:0-10307 GCA_030144865.1 Tinospora cordifolia | reverse complement strand
TATTAAATTCTTAAATTTAAATTATGTACTATCAAATAAAGTTAAGGCATGAAATAATTGAAATAGAAAGTGATGCAAGTTGTGTACTTGTAAATGTAACACCAGCCCGACTCGCCGTTTGGTTTAGTCTACTGTCAAGAGAATGGTAGTCATGTCCAATGCTTAAAGATACGAGGGTTGGGGTGTTACAAGTTCAATCTAGAACTCTAACTCTCTAGTAGGTGGTAGTCCAAGTAGGTCGTCTGGGAACACATCTTCGTACTCACTAACCATTGCTAGGTCTTGGATTTTCTTTAGTTCAATAAGTTCTTCCTCAGAAAGTTCCTCGAATTCATTCTTCTGCCTTAAGTAGTTCAACATGACTGTGGTCAGAATTCTTGGTAATCTCCACATATCCCCATTAATTCTATAGATTTCTACCGAAGGTAGGGTTATGCTCACCCATCCTTTAGGATAATATATCTGGGCTTGGTACTGGTCTAACCAATCCATTCCCAAGATTACATCATAGCCATAAAAAGGTAAAGTACATAGGTCAACTATTAAGATTTTATCCCCAAACCTTAAGTCACAACTACACATTCTTTTTGAAGTCACAGTGGTCCCTATTGGTGTGGACACATTCAAAGTTACAGGTAGTGTTTTTGTCACAAGTTGTAACCTATCAGCTAGTTCTTCAGAAATAAAAGATTTAAAGGCACCTGAGTCAAACAATAATTTCACGGCAACATTGAACAACAAAAATGCGTCTTCTACTGCAGGGACCTAGTCTTCTTGAGCCTCAACAATGAACATTCTGGCCTTGTTCTACTCAAGACCCTGGCTATGCCCTTAATTGGCATTCGGCTGCTGTTGCCTCCCCTAATGACGACCGTTTTGATCTCCTCCTTGCTGTGGTTGTTGCTGAGGAGCTCAAGCCTGTGCATTAGAACAATCTCTAGCCAAATTACCCTTTTGGTTGTACACAAAATAAAACCCTTACTTCATTGCTTATTCCCTTGACTGTGTATGTGGTGCTTTCCCACCATTCTTTCTTTTCTTTTGAGCTCTTTGATCATTTTTGTTCCTGAACCTCTTATTCTTCCCCCTCAACCTTTGTTCCAGGTTCAATTCTTGTTCTAGTGTTAGGGCCTTTTCTATGACGTCTTTGTGAGTCTTCAAGCTTAGAGTCTTCACTATCTTTTAGATCTCCTTCTTGAAACCCTATGTGAATTGATTGGCCTTTCTTTTTCTCTTCCATGATTAGATTTGGGGAAAATTTGGTCAGTTTGATTAACTTCTTTTCATATTCAACTACAGTCATGTCCTTCTGATTCAATCGAACAAAGTCCTCTTGTAACTTGCTCAAGGTTGCCTCTAGAAAGAACTTTCCATAAAAGATTTCTGAGAAGTTCTCCTAGCTCATGGCATCCGCATCTGTATTAGGGTCCATGTTCATCATACACCACCAACTTGTGGCTGGCCCTTTGAGGTGGTGCGTAGCCAGTGCCATCCATCTCAACCTAGTTACCATCAGTACATTGAGGATCTCCTCCATCTCTTGGTAGCAGTGGTTCGCCGAGATGAAATTTGTAGTCCCATCAAACGAAGGAGGTTGGAGCTTTTGTAGCTCAAGCATCTTCTTCTATTTCTCATCTTCCAATCCCTCCTGAGCCATTCTGATGTTTGGGATCTTGAACTATAAGTGCTAGTTGTTGAACCTAGATAGGTTTAGGTACTTAATGTTGTGGAACCACTTGAGGGATTATATGTGGGAGTGCCGTCAGCAGTTGATCCAACACCCTCTACGACATTTTATTTATCATGGTCTGCATTCGTGCTTCCATTCCAACAAGTAGTTCTTGTTCCCGTTGCTCAGTCTCATCAGCAGTGGTGGATCGGGTTGCTACTTCCTTACTCTAGCTGTTTTCTACAATTTGAGTAGGTTGTTAGTATTTGCCTCGTCAAGCATTTGTACTATCATGACTCTAGATTCATGTCTCTAGGTTCTTAATCTATTTAGTGTCCTAAAAGTTTTTCTTCTAGGTTATTTTCATGTATGGGTACAGGATTTGGTCTCAAAATAAATAAATAATAAAACATGCATATTATACAATCATACAATCAAGCTAGCACAACAATGTTCTAAGCTTCCACCTAAGCTTTCAGGTTCAAGTGTTTCATACCATTCTACCCTTTCCACTCGGGCTTTCACCTAGAACAGAGCCACACCCAAACAATTTTGCGAATTGCTCGATAACTAAGGCCCCTGAGCCCACTATACTCCATGATCCCATACCAGCAAGCATAGAGAAACCTATTCTACAAGAGTCACCGATCATTCACCACACATGGTCCATCATTCTTTGAGTCCAGGCTTCCTCTATAACCCTAAATTCTTGTGCATCCCATACTACATAGAAACCAAAAGATATAGAACTTCCCGATCTTATGTCTTGATCAAAGTAATTTTATGTTTTTATATAAGTTTTAGTATCTAGCCTATGTCTTAAAGATTTATGTTTTTGATCCACAATGCCACCCATGGCTATACCACGTTTCTACCTATGGTCTTTCCCCTGGACCTAAGGTTTCGTCTAGTTGACTCACAACTTTTGTCTAACCGAGATACCACCTTTGGCTTCTTTTTCGATTTCTATTCGATTCCTTACCCTAATTTTCTACATTCTAATTTTCTTTTATAGAAAGTAAAGGTGTTCTTCAATTTAGACTACTTATACAAGCTAGTGGGACAACCTCTAGATCGACCAGTAAGACCGAAGTCTAGTTAGCAGCCATGCTTTCTAGGATGGGATAACCCACCTCTCTTTCAATGTTTAGCTTTACGTAGGACAATGCTTATCTAGTATCAGCTCAACTTGTAGTCTTTGTATCCAAACAAAATATTTTAAAAACATATATTTCCTTCTTGAAAATACTTTCTAAAACAGTTTTCAATTTCAAAAATAGAACGTAAGGTATTCAAATATTCCATTCAATTCAAAGTAAAACCCTAGTTTGAGTTTCTAATCCTAGTCAAATAGTCATTGATTAACTTTCTAATTCTAGCCCAAGGCATTTGATTCAATTCAAAGTAAAACCCTATTTTGAGTTTCTAATTATAGTCAAACAACCACTGATTGACTTTCTAATTCTAACCTAAGGCACCTAAAACCTAGGCTCTGATACCACCTTTTGTATCAAGGGAAACTTTCTAATTTTGGCCCAGCAACTAATGTCTAGGCTCTGATACTACCTTTTGTAACACCTCAGCCCCCAAGAGACAAATTTAACCTCAACCACAGGGCGGGTTGGGTCCTATGTTACATTTACAAGTACACAACTTGCATCTCAATTCTTTTATTCTAACACTTATTGAAATACTCATAAGTACACTTCCATTGAGTTTAATGTTTAACAAGATAATACAAGTGATTAAAGGAAAACTTCAAACTCTTTATTTATTCAAAATAAAGAAGTACATTATTGAATTCGTATAATGGAAACGTCCCATAGAGCTTCGGGTAGGGTAGGGTGCGCATGATCATGGTGTTCCACCCATTTGACTTGCACATGAAAGGGTGACCATGACTTCATGGGTTCACAAAAATCAAATAAAAATTAATATCTCCTTATTTACATGGAATTATGATTTACATCCTATAGTTTTGGAATCATATGAACCTAATGCACATTTTAAGGTATGGTTTGACCCTAGGTGATTTTCCTTCAAAAACTTTCCTTATTTAAGACCTACTGAGGTCACTGGACAAATGAAAATCCAAATCTTGGCCAATTTTTCTGATTTTTGGATATGTCATTTATTTTGTTAGTTCATGTCATTCCGTTTTGAGTCATTTCGATCCCCCGAAGTACCCTTAATGATAATTATTTCTAATTTGGACCCCCTGAAGGGCCTTTGGCAATGAAAACCCTAACCTCGACCAATTGTTCAAATTTTTGGATATGTTATCTCCTTAGTTGGTTCATATCTTCTTACTTCATTTCAAGTCATTTTGGGTCCCTAAAGGGCACTAAATGAGAGTTTTGGAACCTACCAGATTTAGCCCTTAAAGGAACCCGATTTCATTTTGCACCCAAATTACACTAAATAAATGATAAATTTCATTTAATTGAGTATAGAGAATTTAGGGTATTATAGGATAAAATTGGCTAACTATTCTAACATTTCAAGCTCTTCTTCAACGGACAAAGGGAAGAAAGTGGTCATCGCTTAGTGCGCCTTTCTTGTATTTTGGTATGTTTCTTCACATGGGTTACTATTTTTGAGAGTCAGTACGATGTATTGGAAGTGAGGAAAACATTGTAGATACTTTAACTATTACATTTCTGCTATTGTTATATAGAAAAGACTGTACATAAATATTTTTTGTTTAACTTAAAAAAAATTCTAATGCAATTATTTATTTTAGTTACTTTCACATTTTATTATAATTACTCTGATGATGTTGTGTATGAAGTGCGAAGGAGGCTTAACAGTGTTTTGGCAAGCTCGACTTGCCAACATCGAACTCAAGGATATTCCTCTGATTATCTACAAACTCTTCTATTGATCCTTAGCTGCCTTCTTGTTCTGACGGATCTGCTAAATCTTATTAGTTTGCTCCTGTATAAAGGTAGGGCCAAAAACTATTGTGTCACCAACCTCGGCCCAACAAACTGGCCATTGGTAAGGTCGACCATATAATGCCTCAAACGATGCCATACCGATACTTGCCTGGTTGTTGTTATTATATGCAAACTCACACAATACTAAATGATCTTCCCAGCTACCACCAAAATCAAGGATACATGCTCGAAACATATCCTCCAAAATCTGGATCACTCTCTCAGACTGATCATCAGTTTGCGGATGAAAGGTTGTGCTCATGTTTATTCCATTCCCTAACTAATTCTGCAAGCTTTGCCAAAAAAGGGGACATAAACCAAACATCTTTATCAGACACAATGGACACTGGGACCCCATGCAATCTCACGGCCTCGCGGATATACAGTCAACTTAGCTTCTCAATTGAGAGGAAATTGACACACTTAGTCAGTCTGTCTACAATGACCCAAATAGCATCACGTCTCCATTGAGTCTGGGGTAACTCCATCACAAAGTCCATAGTAACGTGTTCCTATTTCCACTCGGGAATAACCAAGGACTATAATAAACCAGCAGCTCTTTGGTGCTCAGCCTTAATTTGTTGGCATGTGTCACATCTTTACAAAAAAATTGCAATATCTCACTTCAACCTCAACCACCAATAAGTACGTCAAACATCCTAATACGTCTTATTGGTGTTCAGATGAATGGTATACCTCGAACGATGCAGCTTTGCTAGTACTCCCTATCTCAGGTGAGGGTGAGTTGGTACCCACAATCATCCCCTGAACCTCAGTCCACCATTAGTGTCAATCAACTACTCAGAGTCGTTTGCCCACTTACGGAACATCATATAATCAACATCACGAGGCTGCACCTCCATGATCTTAGCAAGTAGAATCGGTTGGGCTCTCGTCTGTACACTGACTCTTGTCTTATGGATACTCATCATTATCACAAAATCAATCATCCTCCACCCTTGAGACATATGTTTAGCCATATAGGCATTCTCGACCAGTTTCCTTACTAAGTGCATCAGCCATAATGTTAGCCTTCCCTGAATGGTATTCAATACTAAAGTCATAATCCTTCAACAATTCCATCGACCTCCTCTGCCTCATATTAACATCCTTATGAGAAAACAGATACTTGAGGCCCTTCTGATCTAAATACAACGTGAATCATTCACCATAAAGATAATGTCGCCAAAAACAATAGTTGTTAGTTTTAGATCATGGATAGGGTAATTCTTTTCATGAACTTTTAACTATCTAGAAGCATAGGCTATTACCTTGTCATTTTGCATCAACACACAACCAAGGCCTAATCTTGATGCCTTAGTATAGATCACCAACTCTTGACTTCGTTCTGGCAAAACAAGAACTCGCACAGCTGTTAACCTTTATTTAAGCTCTAGAAAGGCATGCTCACAATTATCATTCCATACAAACGGTACGTTCTTGGTTAGATTAGTCATCAGTGATGCAATGTGGGAGAAATTTTGTACAAATCTCCAATAGTAACATGTTAAACCCAAAAAAACTATGAATCGCGGTCATTGTGGTAGGTCTAGGCCAATCAACAATCGCTTTGACCTTGGCCGAATCAATAGAGAGACCCTCAACTCCAAACACATGACCCAGCAACTTAACCTCTGTCAACCAGAAGCCACACTTACTCTGCTTTGCATGCAGGCTGTGTTTCTTTAGAATCTGTAAGACTACTCTGGGATGCTCTGCATGATCCTCTTTAGACCTCGAGTAGACTAGAATGTCATCAATGAATATTATCACAAACTAATCAAGATAAGGCCTGAACACCTGTTGCATCTAATCCATGAACATCACTGGGACATTCATTACACCAAATGATATAACTAGAAACTCATAGTGCCCATAGTGAGTCCGAAAAGCTGTCATTGATACATCTTCCTCCCTAACACATAGCTGATGGTACTGAATGCAAATCAAATTTTTGAGAATACTCTAGCAACCTTCAACTGATCAAACAAGTCATTAATCCAGGGAAGAGGATATTTATTATTTATAGTCACCCTATTCAACTGTCTATAGTAAATGCATAAGCGGAGACTCCCATTTTCTTCCTTACAAACAACACAGGAGCTCCCTAGGGTGATATGATAGGTTGAATAAAACTCTTACCTAGTAATTCTTCTAGCTGTACCTTCAACTACTGTAACTCCTTAGGTGCTATATAGTAAGGAGCCATTGAGATTAGCCCACTCCTTGATACCAACTCAATGACCAAATCGATCTCTCGCTTAGGAGGCAAGCTGAGTAGATCATTAGGAACACCTCAAGGAACTCACATATCATAGGAATATCTCCAAGTCTCTGCTTGGAAGGTTCACCAGTATCTACAACAACCATATTTACTGAGGCACACATCTCCTCTGGTGTCGCTAATCTGCCTTGGTGTTAGGTTTATTTGAACCTCTACCCTGGAACACCATTATAGGTCGATTCAGGATCTGGAATACTACACGCTTAGCATAACAATCAACATAAGCATGATAAGCAGCTAGCTAGTCCACGCCTAGAATGGCATCAAATTCTAAAAATTCTAATACCCGTAGATCTACCACTGTTTTTAGGTCACCAACATGAATCACACAATGCTCACAAATCATATTGGGTTAAGTACGCTCCCCAGTGACAATACTTAATACAATCCAAGCGGATGCCCTAACTAGTCTAAGTTTCAATCTATCAACAATAGTTCCAGATATAACTGATAAGGTAGAGCTAACATCAATCAACATATATAAAGTGGAATCTAGAATAGAGACGATACCTTCTACCAAAGTTTTGGTAGCTTACTGATCAGGTTGAGTGACTGCATGGGCTCTTTCTCTATATCCCTGCTGGACCATCGGTCCGGCTAATAAAGTAGGTCACTCCGATCTCTTGTGCCCAATCTGCCTACACTGATAATAGGTGAAAGGTTGTCTCTGTACAACTTGTCTCTGTCTGTGTCGGCTGGCACATCTATACTACCAGTGTTAGTGGCCTGTACTCAAAACCTCTACCTCCCCTACCTCAGCCCTCTACGGCCTCCACTTCTCAACTGTACGACCACATGTGGCTCAAATGTTTGAATAGGGGTGGTTCCAACTGCCATCATCATGGTAGACTGGACCAATAGGGTGCTAGTCAATCTCGAAACAAACTTCCTCTTCCTGTAACCCTTATTGTTTTGCCATTGTCCTTGGTTATTGGGACTTTATGCTAGAGTCTCCATGGTATTGCCTAGGACAATCTTCACGTGTACCAACTCGTCTTTACAGTCTACCTCGTATCTCAAAGCTCGGTGCTTCAACAATTCTAGACTAGAACCGTGTATCAACAGTCGAATCTCACTATTCAACCCCTGATGGTAGAATCAAACCCTTTCTGCTTTATTAACAACTAGCCATGGAACATAAGACTCTAGATGGATGAATCTGTAAGTGTACTCCTAGACTGTCATATAGTCCTGTTGCAAGGCCAAAAACTCCATCTTCCTACGCTCTCTGGTAGAAGCAGGAACAAAAGTCTGCAAAAATAACTCTTTAAATCTTGCCCAAGTCTCAACCAGACGCTCAGTAGCTAAAATTGATACCCACATCTAGCGGCATCACCCTCTAAGGTATGGGCAGAGAACAACACCTGATTCTCTTCAGATAGCTTCATCTATCAGGCTATCTTTTCAACATAAGCAACCGATCCTCTATTTCCTCTAAATTAACACCACCCCAATATGATTGGGGTCCAAGTCCATAAACGTCTTCAATAATCTCTCATGTGGAATTTCTTCCTCTATCTATCTCTTTGGTGCCTACGAGGAGCTTCAATCTCCTCTTCAGACTCATCATCATCATCCCCATCAGCTGGCTCAACTATTGTGTAACAAGAATTGCAAGAGGTGTTGGTCCCTACATATTAGCCATAGCCCCATCAATCTCTGACGAAGTGCAGGACTAGAGAATTGGATCAATTCCCCTTGAGCCCTGATAAGATCTTCGAATCGTTGATACATATCAGGCTCGGTAGGTAGTGGTTGTATAGGTTTCAGTATAGGATCCTAAAGAGGCATACAATCATTCGCATACAATCATTCGTTAATGTCAAACATTGCAACCATACCACCCCTAAAGTCTATTTTACCACTAATGTACAATATTTTTCGAAAACAAGTTTGAAAAATAGAACTTTTGGACTCATATTTTTCTGCTTAATTCCATCTTTGGAAATTTTTTTTTTGCTCTGATATCAACATTGTGGACTACTATTAACTCTTATCATCAAAACATTTATAGTAATAAGATTGCAACAATAACAAATTAAGCAAAATAATGTAACAACAACGACAATTTTTAACATTAATTATATTACTAGAGTCCAGTTCAAATTTACATCTTCAAAACTTGTACATAATGAAAAATACCAAAATAGGAAAATGAACAACCTACTAGGGATAGGCTAGAGAAGATCACACGTATTGCACTCCTTTCCCTTTATCTTCATCAGACGGATCTTAAATGTTAAGAGTAGTGAGCTCAAGATCCACATGAGCCTAGTGAGTAGTAACATATATATCAACTTAAGTCTAGCATCCTACATGCAACGCAGCAGGCAACATTACATGCATTCAAATAAAATACAACAATGAGTAGTAGGCAAATCATTCACATAAAAATGTAGCAGCCTAATATGTCATGAAATATGTCATGCTGTATGACATGATTCAAGAGTCAAGTATCTAAACTCGATACCCTTCTTTCATTTTATTAAGGATCCTCTAGTCATACTACCATTTCGGATAGACATGACCATCGTCCAGGCCATAATGCAATATCAATCAACGATCGTGGCCCACCAACCAAGCCATATAGTTGTATCTCGATGGTTGTGGCCCATCAACAAGTGATATAGTTGCCACCCCCAAACTAGTAGAGTGTACCATGCACCACTCTAAATATATTCGTCGAGTATACCAATGTACCACTCTTATCTCAAGACTATTATGGTCTAATGTTTGCACTTTGGAACCTTTCATCACTAGGTTGAGTTAGCACATCTAAGGACTTGTCAATCAGTCCTATCCTAGAGCTATCACGATCTAATGTCCGCACCTCAGAATCTCCCTTCATTAGGTCAGGTTGGCACATTTGAAGATTCGTTGATCAATTCTATCTCAAAGTTGTCACAATCCAATGTCCGCACCTCGGAACCTCTCATCCTGAGAACCAAGTTGGCACATCTGAAGATTTGTCGATCAACTCTATCTTGGAACTATCACGATCCAATGTCTACACCTCAGAACCACTCATCTTGAGGCTAGGTCGGCACATCAGAAGATCTATACTCGTATCTCAGGCCTTATCTCAATCAGAGTGGCACATTATCCAATGTTGGTAAGCCGATACTATTCTACATTTTGACATCTCGCCCACGCAAGGGGTTGACCAAGTAGTGGGTTTTGTCCCTAGCAAGAATTGAACATGAGTCCCCCCAAGAGGCAACGTCTCAATGCAAAATGCAATGCATTTGGCTGTAACACCCCAACCCCCATGTTTCTTTGATTTGAGTGTTGGACTAAACCACCATTCTTTTTGACAATGGACTTAACCAATATGTGGGTTGGGTCCGTGCTACTTTACAAGTGACACACACTTGACATTCCATTTTTCAATATCTCATGTCTATGAGTGATTTAA
>JAJIYU010020721.1:0-10297 GCA_030144865.1 Tinospora cordifolia | reverse complement strand
CTTTTTTTTTTTTTTTTTTGAGTGGTTGGGGTTGATGTCCTACTCCTCTATTGCCTCAGCAACCTAGACTTAGACTGGGCAAGATATTGCATCAGCTTTCTCTTCCTTTAAGATTGCAATCAGAGAACCAACATCCTCATCTTCTGCTACCTAAAGGGAGAAAAGTGTAATATCAATTGCCCTCTATAACCTAACGTGCATCTGCCATCTATCCTCATTAAGATCCATTTGCTCTTTTGCAAATCTAGACTTCTCCACATATAGACCTTGGGCAGCTTGCTAGGTTCTTGAGCTGGGTTTGATTGCTAATTAGCTCCCTTAAAATGAATACCTATGCTCTCAGGGCCCATAGTTCTCGTCAATAGGAACCATAACTTAGCTAAAACCAGACCAGTTTTGGGCCCTTAGCACTTGTTGCACGTTAGGTTGAAACATTGAACTTGCATCCGGTAATGATGCAGGTGAAGTTAAATAATTGAAAATAACATAAACCACAAAACAATGCATGCCAAGCTTTTCATTCTAAGCCATGAATGATTGATAGTCAATAATATTGGATGAACTTCAATAACCTTTCCCATGCTATCAAATTATTGTTGTCAAGAGACCATTTACACGTCATTTAAGCCATTATCAAATATTTCTCACCACAAAAAAACCACAATGTTTCCATAACCAAATGATAGAAGCTTCCATGTTTCTAAATATTTAAGCAATCATAATAATTTGCAAAAATATATTAAACTCAACTCATCAAAAGCCTTTTGCCCAATTACTTGGGGCTATCTAAGTGATTGCACCCATAGGCATGAGGTCCAGGAAAGGTGAACATCAGCATAGTATATATTTTTGGCATGTTTACCATCTTTTGAGCCCAATACTTACCACTTTTTGGGCAAGGGAGCTTGCCATCACACCAAGGTGCAATGCAAGATATTTCAAAGATGTATGGAAAAAAGATTCGTAAAATTTACTTACTCTTTGTGAATGTTGATTTCAAATCATAAAAGACTTGCCTCAAGGTTAACATGTATTGTTGCGAAACATTTACTATTCAATATAGAAATATGAGATGTTCTAAGATAGTAAAATATTATTCTTTAAACTAAATTTTAAAAAACTTTCCTTGGTATATATATGATAATTAACTTTCAAAACTTAAAAAAGCTAAAATTATATGTATAACAGATATACAATTCATTCAATTTTTATAGCATTACACAATTTATTAAGTCTTTACTTAAAAAAGCCCTTGGTTACATGATGCCGAGGCACCAACTCACTTGAGAATGTGAATGAGCTAGGCATCATCTTAACCACTCAGTAACAAACCATGAAAATTAAAACTCACATACTCTGGTAAGCAGGAAGGATAAGTCTGCAATATGTTAATGCACCACTCCAGTCCTGCAGCTCCATCAAAATCTGAATAAAAAATATGACATTGATTATCGAGTATTATTAAAAATAAATAAATAAATAAAAAGCAAAAAGAAACCGTCCAACAAAACAAACAAAAAGAGCTTCTCAAATTAAAGTGAAATGGTGACTGAAATTGAATAAAACAATAAAGAGAAATTTTTTTTTCCTTCTTTTCTTGAAACCTGAAACAAGGAGAGTTGAAACCAAGAACTCTAGATTGTGATATTTTCATCATTGCTATCAATATTATTTCTTTTAGACATTGTTACAATAATTACATGAAAGAAACAACCTTCAGAATATTTTCTCGAGTCCGCATCAGGTTGATTGAAGAAGAATGGCAGAGTCTCAATTGGAGTAGTTCAATTTTCTTATACATGGAGCAGGCATCTAGAAAATCTACTCTTGTCAAGGAATAAATATATTGTATAATCGTGCAAAATATTTCCAAGTCAGGACTTAGAGGAGCTTTCATTAGTGCAAATACTTTTCATTGGTATCATAGAAGAGCCAAACATTTACTACATTGAAAAGACATCATAATCATATAATTCAATATGCATGGTACAATGGATACTTCCAGAGGCTAGAGCCCTTGAAGCCACGTCCTCTATCGATTTTACATCGCTTGCCATCCTTTGTATCTCTTCCCTGTTCCTAACATGTCCACACTTTTGACATGTGAATCCAATGCCATCTGCACACACACACACACAAAAAAAAACCACAAATTAAACATCACTGAAAGCACAATGGTTCTTAAACTATATATTCACTGCAAAAGAAAAGAACAGAACATGGACATGATGAGATACTTGACTTAATTGGCAACCATTGAGGCCATACCTGCATTACGAAGCAAGAAGCCATTGCAGCTGTCATTTGCACAGCAGTAACCTTCCAAAACAGCACTCTCTTGGATATCCTCAGCAAGGCCCTTTGATATAGCAGCAGCTAAGTTAATTGCACCCATAAGAAAGAAATTAATGTTCAAATGAAAAGCTACATGTCAACAGCAACCAGCCTTATGAGAATGAATACAATTTAAGTTTTACCATTTTTATGCAGCAAGGACATATGCATGTAAAAAGGTATTGTTGTTTGAGAACTTTTTGCCTTGTTGTGGTGCTTCCTGCAGTTTCTATATAACTTATGCACACCTTATAAAACATAATCAAAATGAACAAAATTAGGGACTTCCTAAAATTAAAAGCAAGGCATGAACAAATATTAGGAAAACAAAATCAACAAATTGAGCCAGCGGACAAAGAAAGGGTGTCCTACCTCTGTTCCCTTTGAAATAGGTTCAGTGGCACGAACCACAGCCAACCTTCCCTCGAATACCAGCACTGAATTCGGCAAACAGCTATACCCGCAAAGAATTCAAGTTTTAAATGGATAACATCTAGCAGAAATCGCAAGTTTCTTTAAAAAAGAATAAGAGAACTGATACCTATGGTTAATGATGGAAATTACAGGGTACAATCCTGTCCCCACAGGTCTCAGCTCACTGTCGCAGATTGTATGTGCATTGCAGGCAAGCTGCATCACATCAAGAGATTCAAACCAAGACTTCAACAGGAACCATTTTTGTCATTAGAAATTGTCTTAAGAAATCTATGGCTGTATTTTGTATGTAATCTAGAATATGATTTCATTTTTAAATGATTTATAGCTTTCAAAAATATGTTTGATAAATCTTCAATTTTCGTTTTTCAAATTTTGAAAACAAGGTGGCTACAGGGTACACAGTTTGGAAGGAAAGAAATAATAGGAATTTCAAAGAGAAGTATTGGACCATGAAGCTTTTGAAGGAGAGATCCCTGATTTTGCGCGATACATGGGTTTCAGTTTCCCACATGTACACACATTTTCTCTGTGTTTGACCACCCATAATTGTCTTTATTGCCATTGCCATGTTCCTTGGTGATTACCACAATTATTCCTTGATGTAATGTGTGCCACTTGTGCCCTTCAAGTTAGTGAAGCTAAAAGTCATAAATCTGCCTGTAACTTCTCCAAAATCCTAGCAACTCACCCACTCATGGGTTAACTTGGTCATGCACGACCACGACCATTTTCTTCTCATTTATCCTATGCCAATTTGCTATAAAACCATTCAAAACATCCACGAGGTGACCATCACCTGGCCTTGACACTTGGATCAACTTCCAAGTGCCTCCTTGTGCCATGCTCTAGCTAGTTGTCCCACTCTGGTTTAGCTATGCATGCATTCACACATGCACGCTAAATTTGTACAAATCTTTCAATCCCATGAGTCATATCATCCATCCCCATGTTCGTTGCTCCAACCACCTAATCCGAAGTTGCATTTGGCTTCCACCCAAGCCCATGATTTCACCAAGTACTATCAGTTATTGTCCACCAGAACACCACCTTGGCTGCAACAAGCCATCTCCTTGAGCACATCAATGTCCATATACATGTCATTGCCCGCTCCCTTAGGCAATAATATGGCAAATATCCAATGCTAGGAATTAGGCTGTTGGCAAACCACCTCCACCAAATGAAGTTGACACATCCAAACCGATTGCCACTATCAACCTCCTTTCCCTTAGTTTAATCAACTCCCAACAATCTAATAGGGCTCTTTAAAAAATAATAATAATAATAATAAATAACTAAATAAATAAATAAAAAAGAAACATACTTCATTGAATTTCACAACTGGAGATGAGATGTCTCTATACGATTCGTTACACAATCTACTACCACCACAAGAACTACATTTTTTTTTAACAAGAGAAAATTATATTTGTTAAAATATAGTGGATGAGATATCCCCAACAAAAGGAGTCAAGGACTATATGAACTCTTAGTGGAACCATACAACTACACCTCAAAAGACAGTACATACATCATAAACCCTTAAGTTCCATACTAAATAGTGTCAATTCCTATTCCTAATCCATTCTCCAAAGGCTAGACCCTTTCCTAGTTTGGTGGCTGTTACCCACTTCACAAAAAGAGCCACCAACCTTTGCCATACTTGGCCAACCGTATTTAACTTTTCTTCAAAAATTCTCCTGTTGTGTTCTTCCCAAGCTGCGTACAAAACTGCAAACAGGATGTTCCAATATCTATTAATAGAACTACCTCCAACTTCATGAGGAATAGCAAAAAGACTTTTTTTGGGGGGCCTTTGAACTTAGTGTGTGTCACCTGCCATGCATCCCAAACCCTTCTTGTGAGTGCTTATCCCCCAAATACGTGTCGATTGTCTTCACTGTCCCACAACAGCTACATTATCCATTACAAAACTTTACAATATAATTCTTACATGGCATACAGAATATTTTGCTACTTCCTAAACCCCTCTCCAAAGCTACAACCCTTTCCCTAGCTTCATTGAAGATACCCAGGTTGCGAACAGCACTTCTAATCTCTCTCACACTTGCTCATTCTCTCTTTCCTTGTCTTCTAAAATTCTTCAATTTCTTTCTTCCTAAACAGCATAGTAGACAACAAACAAAGCACACGTTTGAGTATTTCTTCGTTATGGTGCTTGTATTGGGCAAAAAAAAAAAAATCAAAGAATTGATTTTGAGCCGAAGCATCCATCTGCCTTTGCTTTTTCTTCCATCACCTTCTCACTTGCCTCTATGCACAAACAACACCAATGAGGTGAGAAGGTTTTCTTAGGATACTTCTTTTATATCGTGTACGCACTATTAAGCTACCCAAGATCAATTAGCCATCCCAACATCTTAGTTTTGTTGGAATGTTTGTTGTCCAAATGAAATTTTCTCTTCTTGACTGGTCTCTTCATTCCCTTGATGTCACCTCAATGATGAACCTCTAAAAAGATTTTTTTGAAAATTTTCTAAATTTTGTCCCCATCCATATCAATTTGTCTAGTCTATGGGGAAGTCTCACTTCCTCTAGTATTTGTAACAAGACCATCATATGTTGCTCTTCTTGATCATTAAAGTTTTTTCTAAGCTTGACGCTTCATCCCATATTGTGATGTTCCTCTCCCCATTCCCTTCTCTAAAGCCCACTATCTTTGCCTTACGTAATCTTGACAGTTTATAAATCCTCGAAAACTGTTCTCAGAAGGATGTGGATCCACATTTCCCAGTTTCCATCTTAGTTGTTGTCGAAGATTTGTGAACAATTGCATGAATAAATTTCCAAGGCCCGATGTATGTTATTCTAGGATCAATGCGTGCTTCTTGCCCCCCATCTTGCACTACACAAATACTCCTTATGGCCATACTCCAAAGTTTATCCTTTTCCTTATGTGCTTTCCACGACCACTTGCCGGCTAATGCTATATTCCTAGCCTCTATATTTCCTATACTTAGACCACCCCTATGCAACAGTTTTTTTTTTTTTTTTTTTTTGAAATGTGAGACCACTTCACTAGATCATTTGTTCTCTTCTCCTCTTCCTTCAATAAGAAATCCCTCATCATTCTTGCAACTTCTCGAGCCACCTTTCCTGGGATTCAGAAAATAGAAAGAAAATACGTAGGAATGACCTCCCAAATTGACTTTAGTAACAGAAAACTTCCTCCTTTTGACAAATAACTCTTCGTCGTTCTATCCTTCTTCTTATGGTTTGAAGCATTGATTCTCAAAAGGAATGCTTATTAGGTCTACCACCCAAAAGTAGACCTATATACTCCAATGGTCATTCCCCTACTGTAACCACCATCCATTGAGTAGCCTCCTCTACCTCTTCCCTTGTAGCATTAACCCCTGCAACCTGACTTTTATCCATGTTTGTTTTTTTTTTTGAAATAGAAACATAATTATATATTAAGATAGAAAATGATTGGACGAGATGTCCATTTACAGAAGCATGGGAGGATCCCTTACAGAAAGCTTTGCAAAATTGAGGGTCATCCCCTCATCCAGTCTCCTAGAGTATACCCTCCCTTCCATTTAGAATTACTGACCCAACAAGCAAAAAGATACACTGCTTTATATGTTATACTAGTGCAATCTACTCTATTGTTCCTAAAAATACATCTATTTCTAGCTTCCCAAACTTTTATCCATGTTTGTTGCCAAGCCAATTGCAAAATATCTTTAAGATCTTCATGATAGCCAACCAATTGATGCTTTCATTGTCTTGAAACAGTAGAAAGTCATATGCAAACTAGATAAGGGAGATGTGCACTTTCTCCTTCCCACTTTAAAACCTTCAACCACTCCATTTTGGTTTGCTTTCCTTATCAAGCTCTTTAAAGTGTCAGCCACCAAAGTGTAAAGGAATGGGGATAGGGGGTCCCCCAACTTTAACCCCCTATTGCTATTTATTTACCTTTTAATCTCTCATTTATTATATAACTGACTAATTGGTCACACTCAATCACCCCTTTATCCATTTCCTTCATTTTTCTGCAAAACCTTTCTTCTTCGTCACCTCTTCCAAAACGTCTGAACTAAGTCATATGCCTTTCCAAAGTCCGCCTTCATTAATAGTCCTTTCCTCTTTGAAACCCTGTAGTTTTCGACCACTTCATTTGATATTAAGATTTTTTTTTTGTAATTTGTCTTCCCTTCACAAACACCATTTGCGTTTCATCCATTATCTGGTGAAGAACTTTCCTTAATCTATTAGCTAAATCCTTAGCAAAGATTCTCTACATACTTGTAGCAAGAATAATCAGCTTGAAGTCTTCCACTTTCAATGGGCTTGCTTTCTTGGGATCAAACAAATATAGGTTTCGAACGAGACTTATTGTCATAGCCAAAAGTTTCCTTAGGTTCATATAGAATGCTTTACTTAAAACCATAAACATGAGTAAGAAAAAAAATATAATCCTGAAAAAGAAGTTGGGAAAGCTCTTTTCAACCCACTTTCATTAACAAAGCCAATCCTTCATGTTCATACTCTTGTATTGGTCATTGGGATCAATCTCGCTACTTCATTGCCTTCATGGTTGTTGCTTGAGAAGGAGTTCAACAAATCTTACAATTTGAGAAGGGTTTTGTTGTTCGGATCTCATTGCTTCATTGCCTTCATGGTAGTTGTCGCTTTCTCTCTGTTCAGATCTTGCTACTTCATCACCGTCACTTTCTCTCTATTCAAATCTCATTGCTTCATCACCTTCATCATTGCTACTTGAGATTGTCTAAACACAGTTTTGCCATTGAAGCCTTTAATCTTGGATATCAACTTCTCTGCCCTTTCTTCCTTCAATTCTCATATACAAACTGAAAAATATAAAGCTGCAAGTCCCAATCTTCTCTTCAAATCTCATCATTCACTTTCACAATTCATGGAACCCCACACTTGCTTTGCTCTCACAATCATTTGTTGATCTTCAACGAGAATTCCTTGTTGATTCTAGCGTAGAACTCATATCGAACAACTTATCCAACAACACAGCCTTACTGGTGGCCAAGATCATCTTGAACTCTCTAAACTGTTCGATTATAGGGGCCAAGAGGATGGAGGGCAAGTTTAGGGTAGAGCACAATTAAAAAAAAAAACAAAAAACAAAAAACAAAAATAACAGAAACCATTTTATTAATATAATAAAAATTGTGTTGCCTGATGAGATATTAAGCCACCACATACAAGTTACAAAATATGCAGAATGTTTTCCCCTTTACATAATCATTCCCTAAAATGGTACCCTTTTCCCAACTTTGTACTCGATACCCAAGTTGCAAACAAGATATTTGATCTTTCCCACAAAATACTTTCCGATCTAACTTTATCCAAAAAAAGTCTTGTGTTCCTTTCTTCCCAAATGGTTTACCAAACTGCAAAAACCATGAGCTTCCAATATTACTGCAATCTTCTCGTCATCACACCTTCTGGGATGCTAAACATATTATGTTCTGCGAGTGGGTCAAAATCTCTGTATCTTTGCGACCATCTACTCCACATCTGTCGTACCATTCTGCAATTCCTAAAAATGTGAGGAGTTGTTTGCATGTTATTCCTGCATAACAAGCAAATTGATGGGTTAAGAACAACGTTGGGAAAACATTCTTGAAGGTTTTCTACTGTATTTAGCTTGTTTAAGCTAATTAGCTAAACTAAAAATCGTGCTTTTATAGGTGTTTTTGTCTTCCATATGAACTCCACCGGGACTGTCGTCTGGTTTGAATTACTTTCATTTAGGTTTGTAATGAAAGACCGAACTGAGAAACTTTTGCTTCCTTCTCCCTTCCACACTGGCCTATCCTCCTCATTATTATTCTCTAGTTGAAACCTCTGCAACATATTCAGCATCTCACTAATTTTTGCTATGTACCCTTTGGTTGCTCTAAACGGCGCAAGAACCACGAACAACAAAGAAAGATTGGAGTTTTAAAAGAATACATTGGATAGCACAGAGCTTCATCATAGTCGAATTATATTCAAACCAACGAGGGAATGTTCTACACATTACAAAGATTGAAAACAAAGAAAGAAAATCACCACCGTTAACGATATAGAAAAGATTCCCAAACATATATTTGCAATCCTCCTATACTACCTTTGCAAGGAAACAGAAGCGGATGTCAGCCATATCATCAAAAAATGTAGGTTGTCGAAAGAAATATGGAATAGATAGGCAGCAAGAAATCGAAATCTTAAAGCAATGGAAGATGGTTTGAGATGCCAGAGTTTTTAAAAACTTTGACAATCAAACATTATTGGAGATGTGCTCTTTTCGATACTTGCTATATGATATGGCAAGAAAGGGACAAAGATCTCTTCAAAGGAAAATAAAATTACGTAGAAAGAATTTGGGGTAGAATAGCGTCTTTCTTTGCGCCATGGGGCTCTGTTTCAAAATTAGCGAGGGGACATTCGTTGGTCAAGTGGTACTGAAACTAATCCTCCATTCCATCCTTATTTTTAAGATATTTGTTTCGTGGGGATTAGCCAGCACGATCTTTCAGTTGTTTGTGTTCATAATGTAGTGGTCGGGATACGATATCCCTTATCTTGTACTTCTTTTGCTATTTAATAAAATATCTTGTTTCTTGTTTCCAAAAAAAAAAGATTGAATATGAAAGGAAACGAATGATTTATGTACCAAAAGAGAGAGCAAACAAGCATTGGAAACGACAAGCCTCACAATACCATAAAAAACATATAAAGAAAGAACAAATACGTTGCAAAACCAAAATTTCAAACAATGGAAAAGATTAGTAGCAAATCATACAAGGGCAATGACTTATGAGTAGGAATTTTCAGAATCTTAGACGATTTGTTGTGGGAAGCAATAGAAGAAGAAAGATATAATGGTCAACCTAAGAAGAATCATTCATTTGACTCCCATATGTGGAGACAGATTTTTGTTGAAATGCCAATTGCGGTCCAAAAGAGATAATTTCATCAAGGGTAAGAATCAAATGAAGTCAAATTTTCTAATCAAACAATGAACCAGCAATATGCAATGGGACAACCATACATTTGTATTAAGAGACTTGTGGATTGGCATGGAAGGAATTCCCATAGAAGCTTGACGTGAAGAAATTTTCCTCAATATAGCGGGGAAACGTGGTGGACTGTTGGGTTTGGATATTGACGATCTCTGAAGAAGCATACGATGTAGCATATGTGAAAGTGAAGGTTGGAGCTCAGGGTTCCTCTCGAAGATAATAGAGATCAACGTAGGGGAACTGTCCTTCAAAGTGAGACTTTTAGATTTGTTTGGCAAAGAAGAAGACGTTTAGCCTATAGTAGAGATGTCCGATGAAAACCATAGAGCTAGAGGGGATAGGGAGTTGCAAAAAATTGGGAAAAAGAAATCTATTAAAGAGGAAGAAAGAGCAAAATGACATGGAAGAACACGAGACCACGATAGCTGCCAATGGACAACAATGGCAGGATGTAGAGCACAGTGGAGCAATGATGTACAGTCGTACAAACAATGACCTCATAGATAATATGGATG
>JAJIYU010020720.1:0-10323 GCA_030144865.1 Tinospora cordifolia | reverse complement strand
AAACTAACTGCTTAGTGAAGCATGATAAAAATGAATATTTGAAATCAAAGAAATGATTTAAACCTCGTGTATAGAGGTAGAAAGATAGACTGACGACATCTGCCGCACGCCTGGGGCCTCGGCGGACCACGCGCCGAGCTTGGAGTCGCGCGACGCCCGACTATGGAGCCACAGATTGACAGACACGACGTCCGGTCCGGGGGTCGGGGTGTAACAAACACACACGATGACACTATGCAGTCTATCATCGCACCGGTATGTGGATTAAATCATTATTTAATCTTTTCTTAGTGATAAAACACACAATATCAGATTAAACCATTGACGCAACATGTACATAACATGAATCATCAAATATTTATTCATGGCACAATTCAAGCATATCATGCATCATTATTCTTGATTTCTAAACATTCATAACATGTATATCCATGTCACATCAAATAAATAAAGCATGCATATTTAAAACATATATTCAATCATTTAACTTCAAAACATCATCACACATGCAAGGCTTGTTCAAATTAAAATAAAGAAGTAAAAGTTAGAAATCACTTCCACCTTAAATGAGTCTCTTCTGCACTCTTCTGAAATCCGATAGAGTTACGTTACTTCAAAGCTTCCAAATACTCAAGAACTCTCAAAAATACTCAAGAACAGTTCAAGATTACTCAAGAACTGAGGGGATTGCCAAGAAGATGGCCAGAGAGAGTCAAGAGAAACTAGTATGCTCTTGATTTGGGATGGAAAGAATGAGAGCACTAGGGTCCTTTATATAGAGTTTCGGGGAGTGAAATTCATTAACTTTGGGTGGCAAGTCCAAAGGCAACTTTCTAATTTTCTCTTGCATATAAATTAGCAAGATCAAGTATTTAGAGTTTATTATTATTATTATTATTATTATTATTATTATTGTTGTTGTTGTTGTTGTTGTTGTCATCATCATCATCATCATCATCATCATCATCATTATTATTATTATTATTATTATTATTATTATTATTATTATTATTATTATTATTATTATTTTGGCTTGATCAAGATCAAGATCAATTTTTTTTATTTTGGTTTTAATTTTGAGTGGTGTGCCACCAAATTTTTATTATGTTTTATTTTTAATTTTTTCTTTTCTTTTCGTTCGGTGTGCCACATTTTTTATTTTTATTTCATTATTTTTTAAAGCAATCCATATATATATATATATTTCAGGCAGTGTGCCCATATTTTGTTTTGTTTTGTTCACTATATTTTACTAATATAAACCATATCTATACATATATTTAATTGCTAATTTTTGCAATCCATATATTGCTATTTTTCTTTTCAACCTATATCTATACTATAAACTTGCTAGCACTTCTATATTTTTATTTTGAGATTTTTTTTCAGTATCTTAATTTTTTATTATTTATATTATTCAAATTTTTTGAAAAATTTTCAATCTCCAATTTATATTTCTATTCTATTTCAATTGTACAATTAAATTGTAAATTCTATATATTTTGTTTCCATTTTCTTTTTTTTTTGTGATGTATTAAATCAAAATCAACTAACTAATTAGATAATTTATTTAAATAACTGATTAATAATATTTCTCACTTTTACTTTTGTAACCATAAATATATAACTAGCTAATTAGGTTTTATTAATTAATTTGACTAATAAATTTTTTATTTCTATTTTCTTTAATATATATATATATATATATATATATATTAATTAAGCTACACAATAAATTACGCCTAAGTTTTCACATAATATAATTTGATATATGAATTACACTTATTGATTATTTGATGTATTAAATAAACTTACTAATTTTCTTTCATTCAATAATATCGTTTAATTTATTAAATAAATTTACTAATTATTTAATGTGCTAAATAATCTTACTAATCTTTCTCTAATAAATTTAATAAACCTTGGAATAAGATTTCTTATTTTCATCTTATATTTTTACATTATTATTTTTATTTATTTATTTCAATTAGGCTACAAATTAAAATTATGCCCAGATTTTGTATTAAATAAATTTTTTTATAAATGAAAGTAATTACTTAATTTTTTTTTACTTATTTTTATTTTTCAGAGACCTACTTAAATGTCATTTTTAATAATTAATTCTACTTATTTAACATTTTTATTTAAATATCAAATTAAAGCTTTATTTGCCTATTTTATTTTATACATATTGCTATTTTTTGTCAACTTTCAATTTCTTGCGTGACTATGTGAATTGACCAATTTTATTAAAATTAGTATATAATAAGTTTTTTTAATAAGGTTTCTTATTTTTATTTCTCTTATATATTTTTATTTCTCTTATATATTTTTATACCTCAATATTTTAGATATTTCATATTATTTTTTTTAATTTTTGGGTAACTTTTCTATATCGAAATATGTACGATTTTTGCACTAAAATTCTTATTTTAATATATCTCCATAACATATTATTTTTCATTTGCCAACCCATAATTTGCACCCAAAATTTTTTTAAAATCTTCAAAATTAATTCACTTAACTTATTTAATTTAATTTTATTAAACTTATTTATTTTAAATTATTTGACAAAATTATGGGGTATTACAGCCTAGTAGATGGATTCTACTCATTTTATACACTTTTCGAAAGTCAAATCCAATAGAAATTCTTTTCTAGTGAAAATGAAATCTGGTGAAATTTTCATTTTCGTTAAAAATTCTATTCTGAGATAATCAAATTCATTGTGTGTCGATCTCAACCCAGTAATTCTACTAACTGGGCTCTAATACCACAACTTGTCACACCTCGGCCCCCGCGCTAGGCCCTTTGCAGCTCTATAGTCGAGCATCACGTGGCATCTCAGCTTGGTGCGTGTGCCCAACGGAGCGCCGGGACGTGTGATTTCATTCATTTTCCATCTCCGTTCTGTTCAATTCAAATAATTTCTTTTCTTTGTTTGTTTCAAAACAAAACAATCTCTTACACGAGATTCATTGTCAAATAAACTTTCAGTATGTTTTCAAATACCATTCAAAATTATACCATCAAAATTTCATAGGAAAATAATACAAAAAATCAAAGTTCCTGCGGAAGCTTTCAAATCTCAAAACATTTGTCTGAAATCATTGAATGCATCACTATTCATTCATAATATTTCAAACTATGAAATATTTGTTCAACATATACATAAACAAAATAATAGGATCATAGGCCAAAGTTTCAAATAGTGTTTCGTAATATAAAACATTTCTATTTACACAAAATGATAACTAGCTAGGCAACATACCCATGTTCAAAATACATAAAACATTGAAATAGAGTTCAAAATAAAACATCTATAAAAAATTCTCCACCAGTCTTCGGGTCGGTCAATCCTCACTGAGCGCCAGGCCCATGAGTACCTGAAAAATGAAAATAGGGTGAGCTTGAAAGCCTAGTGGATCTTTCCTACACATCACTAGCATTATACAAATCAACATACAAAACATGCATACGATTTCATTACATTAGGGCGTTTCAATCACTTAATTGGTTATTTCTTTCGATCCGTCTGAACACTGTTAGGAATTAACCAAAAGAGTGAACCACCCTCGGTATTCCCCTTATAGTCCTGGACATAACCAAGTGCGACATCTTTATTAAATAGAAGTCTACCTCTGAGACCACGATCCATGAAAATATGAAAATCATATAGAAACTACTATGATCTCCCAAATTCGAGGATCACACAGCCACTCACAATTTGGCCAGGTTTGGGAATACCCACGATTACACCCTGACTGCACCCTGATCATAATCTAAGTGATGCACCAGCAGACCGTCCATCACCTCAGTACGTGGAGTTTTTAATAAACCATTAATCTTCTTTAGTTTTCCAAACAAGATTTTCAAACTATACAGCATAAACATGTACTAACCTATGCAAACTAGATCATATAAATCATTCAATAGACATTTAAGTAATCCATAACTCTAGAAAGCACATAACCGGACATTATGATGTCATGGCAACCATTCCAATCAATTCACACATTCCTAGCATGGTACTAAGTACAAGAATGTAAACAATCATCACATTTCATATCTTAAGTCCGCATAATACTAATGAGCAAGGAAGTCCCGCCCACCTATATATGCTGGATGAACCCTTGTGCCATTCTTCAACACTCACCATTCGTCAAATCTGAAATCAACATTTTCAAATTCAATTCTCCAAATCTCTCAAAATCCCCAAACTACATCAATAACCATCATAGACATCAAAACTAGATCATTCTTATCAAATTTCAAATAAAGGGTTTTTCCCAAAAATTCAGATTTCTCATTTCATCGCATCAACACGCAAAACTACATTCATATCCTTCTAAATTCAAAATAGAACATATTTAAAACTAGTTACTACTTCAAAATAGGAGCGGATAGAGAGTTATTACCTATCAAAGGATTTACACCTTCAGAAACCCTCCAGATAGGTGAAATTCTTCAGAATCCGTCAAAACTTAAGTGAACAGTTAAAACTTTCAATATTCAGTTCTAAATCAATAAACTCTCAGTTTAGAAGGAAAGTTCGAGCTTATATGGTTCCAGATCGTCTTATATATCAAAAACCCTCAAACCCTCATTTTTGAATACCAAATCTGAATGAATGTATAGATTTGAAACTGAATTGATTAAGAGGTTCAGATTCCTACCTCAGACCTTTAGATCCTCCTTGAATCAGTTTTGGACCGTTTCTCTGAAGCTCTTGAACGATTTGGGAAATCTGTGCGTGAAGCGACGAAGTCAAGGGCTTGAATCCTTTTAAATCTCGCGCAATTTCCGCGGTCGGCACTTTATGGACTGCCGTCACCCATGTGACCTAATTTTTTTTTCGTGATTTTCCACTGATTACCGTGGTCCACAGTATGATGTTTCATTTTTCGACATTTTTCCCTGTTGTCCAACATTCTGATTTATTTTACTTTTATACCATACTACATAATAAGCATTTATAACATGTTTTCAAACATTTTTACATTTATTTCAAAATTTTAAAAATTCATTTTCAACGTGTACGCTTTTAAAACATTTAGGGTATTACAAAAGGTCATCGTTCAATTTCCTGAATAATGCATAAATATATGTATAATGTAAGTATAACATATGAATAAAGTGTGAATAATCCAACCAATAACAAATGAATAATGCGCAAATAATAAGAGAATGTATGTATAACAAACCAACCGAGAATAATGCGTGAATAGTGGTATAACATAGGTATCACAATCAAATAATGTGGGTATAAATATTGTTCGGTTGGTTAATGCACCTTACGAATAATGCATGAATAATGGTATAATCGAAGTATACTATATGAATAATGTGTGTATAAAATTTAATCGTTCAATTGCGTGAACAATGCATAAATAATGGTATAACATAGGTATACCATGTAGATATATAAAACGGAAGGAATACGTTTAACTTAAGAATAATGTGTGTATAAAACTAAGGTCAGTGCTTCATAATTGATCACTTGTATCATTTTTGAATAAAATTGGTATAATAAAGTTCGCATATGAATAACATTATTCATACATTCAAAAATTAAACAATCTACCCCATAAGACAAAATAAAATGATAAAATTCAAATGAAAAATAGTTCAGAGTGTTATAAATGAACCATAATCGTGCTCAAATGATACAAATCTGAAAAATCAAAATTGGTAGTACACATTGTCCATGAAAAACCGTGATGCACATTAAGACAACCTTCTTCCATTCTTCACTTCTTCAAGAACTACTATGATTGGATCCTAAAGTCAACATTGAATTGACCAGACCTTTCATCATCACTCTTGGTGCCTTCATTTTGCTTCAATATACCATGCAAGTGCAAATTAACAGCCACCCTTTTCTTGTAGCGTAATAACCCGGACCCACCGTGATGATATTGTCCCCAACTTAGCCACCATTGACTGAGTGTAGGGTTTTGTTCTTGGCAAGACTCGAACTTGAGTCTCTCAAAAGCACTCGGCACAATGAGACACCCTCAAATGCACATTTTGCCTAAGAATCCCCTTGGAGTCGGACCGATATGGGATATTTCACTCCACCCCCCTTGGGAGCAATCTTGTCCTTGAAATTCACACCTCCCATACACAGAGCAGCTCTGATACCATTTGTAACAACTTGGGCCCACCATAACGATATTGCCCCCACCTTAGACACCACCGACTGGGGTGCAGGGTTTTATTCTTGGCAAGACTCGAACCTGAGTCTCCTAAAAGCACTCAGTACAATGAGACATCCTTGAATGCATATTTAGCCTAGAAACTCTTTTGGAGTCAGACTGATGTGGGATATTACAATCCACCCCCTTTGGAAGCAATCTCCTCCTCGAGATTCACACCTATAGTACACACAGAGTGGCTTTGATACCATTTGCAACAACTCAGACTCACTACGTACTGATATTGTCCATACCTTAGCCATTACTAACTAGGTGTAGGGTTTTGTTCTTGGCAAGATTCAAATGTGAGTCTCCCAAAAGCGCTCAGCACAATGAGATACCCTCGAATGCACATTTAGCCCAGGAATCCCCCTAGAGTCGAACTGATGTGGAATATTACAATCCCCCCCTTGGGAGCAATCTCACCCTCGAGATTTAAACTTCTAGTATACACAAAGCGGTTTTGATACCATTTGTAACAACCCGGGCCCACTGTGACAATATTGTCCCCACCTTCGCCACCATTGATTGGGTGTAGAGTTTTGTTATTGGCAAGACTTGAACTTGAGTCTCCCAAAAGCACTCGACATAATGAGACACCCTCAAATGCACATTTAGCCCAAAAATCCCCCTAGAGTTGGACTGATGTGGGATATTATAATCCACCCCCCTTAGGAGCAATTTCGTATTGTAATATCCTACATCAGTCCGACTCTAAGGGGATTCCGATGTGAAATGTGCATTCGAGGGTGTCTCATTGTGGCAAGTGCTTTTGGGATACTGAAGTTTGAGTCTTGCCAATAACAAAACCTGCACCCAATTAGTGGTGGTTAAGGTAGGGACAATATCATCATGATGGGCCCAAGTTGTTACAAATGGTATCAGAGCCACTCTGTATGTACTGAGGTATGAATCTCGAGGACAAGATTGCTCCCAAGGGGGGTGGATTGTAACATCCCACATCGATCCAACTCTAGGGGGATTCCTAGGCTAAATATGCATTCGAGGGTGTTTCATTTTGTCGAGCGCTTTTGGGAGACTCAAGTTCGAGTCTTGCCAAGAACAAAACCCTGCACCCAGCCAGTGGTGGCTAAGGTGGGAACAATATAAGCACGGTGGGCTCGGCTTGTTACAAATGGTATCAAAACCACTCTGTATGTATCAGAGGTGTGAATCTTGATGACAAGATTGCTCCCATGGGGGGTGGATTGTAATATCCCACATCGGTCCGACTCTAGGGGAATTCCTGGGCTAAATGTGCATTTGACCGTGTCTCATTATGTCAAACGCGTTTGAAAGACTAAGGTTCGAGTCTTGCCAAGAACAAAACCTTACACCCAGCCAGTGGTGGCTAAGGTGGGGACAATATCATCACGGTGGGCTCCATTTGTTACAAATGGTATCAGAGCCGCTTTGTGTGTACCGAAGGTGTGAATCTCAAGGACAAGATTGCTCCCAAGAGCAGTGGATTGTAATATCTCACATCGATTAGACTCTAGGGGGATTCCTAGGCTAAATGTGCATTCTAAGGTGTCTCATTGTGTTGAGTGCTTTTGGGAGACTCAAGTTCGAGTTTTGTCAAGAACGAAACCCTATACCCAGTTAGTGGTGGCTAAGGTAGGGACAACATCGGTAGAAAGTGGGCACAGGTTGTTACAAATGGTATCAGAGCCGCTCTGTGTGTGACGGAGGTGTGAGTCTTGTGGACAGAACTGCTTCCAAGGGGGGGTGGATTGTACTATCCCATATCGATCCGTCTTCAGAGTGATAATATGTATTCAGGGGTGTCTCATTGTGTCGAGCGCTTTTGAGAGATTCAGGTTCAAGTCTTACCTAGAACAAAACCTTACACCCAGTTAATGGTGGCTAAGGTGGGGACAATATCATCATGGTTGGTCCGAGTTGTTACAAATGGTATCAGAGCTACTCTGTGTGTATCAAAGGTGTGAATCTCGAGGACAAGATTGCTCCCAAGGGGGTTAGATTGTAATATCCCACATTGGTCTGACTCTATGGGGATTTCTAGGTTAAATGTGCATTCGAGGGTATCTCATTGTGTCAAGTGCTTTTGGGAGACTCAGGTTTGAGTCTTGGCAAAAAAAAAAAACCTTGCACCTTGTCAGTGGCGGCTAAGGTGGGGACAATATCTTCACGATGGGCCCGGGTTGTTACATGTAGCTCACCACATCAAAAACATGTGAAATTTTTTTTTGGTGCTAAAACATTTAGCAAAATAAAAGATGAAGATTCCACTATCACAATCAACTTGCACGTGTAGATTATCCACCACTGACACCTTGAATGGATCTTCCCCATGTTTATCCTTTGGGTCAACTTTCAATTCATAAAATCTAATCATATCGACATATATAGGAAGAATGGTGGAATAAGCTTTAATAACCTCCATTGACGTTGCATCAATAGTAGGAGTACGCAGGGAATTGTAGACATATATGCAACCTTCTTGAATACTGATGCAACCAAGGATCCAGTGGAACGCAGCCACAACATTAATAGGGAAAATGACATACTCAACATCAGACCATGGAGTGTTGCAGTACATGTAGTGCCCTAGCATATACTCCATAATTACTATCCCCTCCCCTAACACAGATGAATCTTTCTCTTTTTCGAATCTTCTATAAGTAGATTGTAACTTTTGATCGAAGAAGTTGTCTGTCATTGTACATTTGATCTTAATTGATTCTTCATACTTGCTTTTCTTGTGCAAGTAATAGAACATAACATCTACATGCTGCCAACCCAAAATTTATAAATTAGAGTAAACGATTTGGGTCATGAATAAATATTGTATAAACATGAAACATTCAAAACATAATAAGAATGTTGTTTGTATAACATCTCATAATACTAAATAATAAACATAACAAAGTTTAAGAACATGTTATATAGATGATATTGGCATCATATCAATATAATATTATACAAAACAACATAACATAGTTTAAGAACATGGTATATAGGTGAAGTTGGTATCATATTAGTATAATATGTGTATACAGGCATTGCAAAGTGTCCAAAACCCTATATATTGGTATTATAGTGGTGTATTATCAGTATAATATCTGTAAGCAATAATCTCAAGTGCAAAAAAAATTAAACTTACAGAGGAGGAGATAGGTTGGCCTAGGGTGAACGGTGTGTAAAACCATTCCTTATTAGTGAAATCAACGATTGAAAAATCAAAAATTAGATTTAGATTATTTTCACGATCATGGTATATTTTATTGGACCTAAAAACATACAGATGCTAATATCAATGTATTATAAATAGCAACAATATTTAGAATCCAAACTTGATCTTTAAGAAAACTTACTTCAGGCGCTTCAGCCAACCCTTTTGAATTCACTCATCAAACTCAACTACAATATTGTTGTCTATATCTTCAAGCAGACAAATGTCTAAAGGGGATAGTCCCTTCACAATCTCTTTTCCTTTATGTTTATCTGGAGCTGAACTTTTTTCATTAGATGTAAATATGTTTACAAAAGGAGACTACAAAATTGCAGCGAGATGCATCTCCCTTTTATTAACTGTAGGAGCTGGAAGAAGTGCAGTGCGATCTTTAGTAGAGACGACTGAAGTTGCAACATTGATTGTTGACTCAACAATATCATCGATTGTGGTTTCTCGTTCACATTCAACAAGTGCATAATATTTCGAATCATCCTTGTTAGCAACCTGGGTCAATGAAATTAAATGAGAAATGTCCTAAAAGTAGATAAATTAATGATAGTTAGATGTATGAAAGCTACAAAAGCATACTCTTAAATTAATAAAAGAATTGTTCATTTTTTCTTCCTTCTTTCACCTTCACTTACTATTTAGTCAACCTTTAACATGAAAATATACAATATTAATGGGTAATGAAAATAAATCTAAATGACAAATCACAATCCAAGTAAAGTGTTTAACAGTGCCTTCCTCTTTTTGTCACAATCATTAACAATCTCTTGCAATGTCGTCATGTGACACCCCCAGACCCCCCAGACCGGAACCCAAGTCCTCATGCATGCGTCACGTGGGGCCAGCGCATCTACTAGCGCTCCCGTCAGCTCTCTGCTGTGCACGCGGGACTTTTCATCTCTCTGAGGGTCTGATCCG
>JAJIYU010020719.1:0-10311 GCA_030144865.1 Tinospora cordifolia | reverse complement strand
ATGTCTAAATGTCATGAGAGAACTTAAATAGCTATACATGTGATATGCCAAAAATATATGCAGTTTAGAAGTATTAATGCACACAAAATATGTAAATATAAAAAAAATAAACCTTAAAAAAAATAAACCTGACATGAACTTGACTTAAAATGAACTTGAAGAAGAATTTCTTCAGTGCGCACCCCCAAACTTATATTGTGCCTTGTCCTCAAGTGCACATAGATACGTAAACATGGGCAAGGTAACACATCACACATGCATTCAAAGAAAAAGAAAAAAATTAGTTTGGAAATTATAACAAAATATAGCTTAGAATTGGACCAGTGAAATAACAGTTAGAAGTAATTCATTAACAGAAGAAAAAGAAAAACATAGGAACCACAAAGATATAAAAGTGTGATTTTCCAAAATAGACACAAGAAAAGCAAAATAAGAATAAAAAACTATGGTGCTCAAAGTCTGCACCAAAGACTTCGTCCTCTGTAATAGTCATTGAAATTATCACCACCACCGTCCTCATCATCATCATCATCATCATCATCTGCAGGGGTCACTAGCGGAGGAGGCTGTACTGGAGGTACACAACAAGTCATCTCCATGTAAGGCACGACACAAGGGGGAGGAGGAAAAACTGTAGCCATATACGGGTCCTTACGGTGCATCCACTCGGTCATGTATGCCATCCAGTGCATCATAGTATGCTCCGTAGTAGATACAGATGCAGTAGCCGGCTGAAGAAGACTGAAGGGCATCCGTAGGGCATGTAGGGGCTGAGGCAGGAGCAGTAGCAGGTAGAGGAGACTCAGTGGAGGCCCTACGCCTCTTCGAAGTTGTGGATGTGAGCATCTTCGCCGCAATATGATCCTTCATCTTCAATAAAGGCTCTGTCCTGTCCCATACGACCCCTGCCCGTCTACATAATTCAGTAATTAGAGTAGGGTGTGGCAGACCTGCATTAGTTCTATTTATAGCAGACCTAATAGAACTGGAGATGAGTGCCCCAATATTAATCGAGAGTCCCTTCATGATGCAGTAAACTAACACTACTCTGTCTACTGTCACTCTATTAATGGCCAAAGAGGGAAGTAGATTTGCACAAGCTAAATACAGCCAAACCTTTGCCTTAGTCTTAAACATAGTCTTCATGAGGTTGACGGGCTTATTGTTGTAGCAAATCCATGACGCCCCGTCAATACATAGTGTTCGAAGAATCTCATCCAGATCAAATCTCGGTAACAAAGTCTAGTAGTCGTCCGGAGAGTCCACGGGAAGACCGCAGACCTCATTAATAGTAGCGGCATTGAATGGCACCCATTTACCCCATACCCAAATAGATGTGCCTTCTTTATTAGGGGCGTTGGCATAGAATTCTTGCACTATGGAAACCATTGTGTTGCCGGGTGCCTGAATCAACTTTCCCTAATTTTTGGCAGCTATGACAGTATCGATGCCCTATGCACACTCCTCATTCATCAACATGATTCCTCTCTAAGGAATCAAATGTCTGTTGGAGCGAATGATATTGAACCTCTGTTTGGCGTTCACAGTTCTGAATCTATTTCTATCAGAGGGTGGAGGAGGAGGTGCTTGTTGCTTCCCTTTAGAAGCATGCATTTTCATTCTTGGAGGCCTGCAAACACAGAGACTAAAAGCAAGGAAAACAACAAGATTCATATATGATAACACATCAACCATTCAATGAAACGGACTCAAGATATGGTTCTAGTGCATTGTCTAAGCATTATAGCATCAAAGTCATTCAATACGTATGAAACATTGAATCCTGTATTGCTTATGATGGTGAATGACATAAAAATCTGATGAAAAGACACCTCATTTCATGAAACAGCTCATCTAAAGTCCTAAATTGCTCATGAACATGGACGTAAGCAAGTCTTAGTGCAAAAATGAATCATATAATTTGCATATTCAGTGTCAAGAAGAGAATAATATGAGTTATTGAGCAAAATCACTATGTAAGCATAAGAGAACACACAAAACATTCCTAAATCGTCTAAACACTCACACAAATGCAAGAAACTAATGAGAAATCAAAGAAAAGCACTTACATTTTAACTGAAAAAGTGTGAAATGCTCGAAATCTTGAAGAGGAATCTCAAAAGCCACAGACAAACTCGAATTTTCAACTAAAAAATGAGTGGAATGACCACAATCTATGTTTTAAAAGACGCATGGTCATGCTTATGGACCGCAGTCCATGTGCCTTTTTCTTGTTTAAAATATACATAACGAATTGTGGACCGCAATCTACAATTTTACACTGTGTCTGAGGACCGCGGTCCGTGTGTGCTTCTCAAAGACATGTTCGTGGACCGCGGTCTGTGGAAATACATGTGCTGGTAACCGCAGTCCTTGTGTTCCATAGCAAAATTGTTCATTCTGTGGACCGCGGTCTACAAAATGTAGTTTGTGTGTTCTGTATGTGGACCGAGGTCAGCATATCGTGGACCGCAGCCTACAGTTTGATGGACCCCTTTTTGTCAATTGTAAGTGCATAAACACAATTTCTCCCTGAAATCTAACAAACTAAACTCAATATATATATATATATATAATCATGCAAACTCTTACAGTGGGTTGCCTCCCACTCAGTGCTAAGTTTAACGTCGTTAGCTCGACAAAGATACGCTGCTTCAATTGTTGAGGAGAACCGTCTCCACCATCTGTTTTGGACTACTGTAGAAAATCTTCAATCTTTGGCCATTAACCTTGAACCTGTGACCATCCACCAAGCTCTGCACCTCTACTGCTCCATATGAGAAGACTTGAGTGACTAAAAACGGTCCCGACCATCTAGATTTAAGCTTACCCGGAAACAAACAAAGTCTTGAATTGAAAAGAAGCACTTGCTACCAGGTTTGAACTCATTTTTCTCTATGACTTGATCATGCCATTTCTTCATGCGCTCTGTGTAGATGGTGTTATTCTCAAATGCTTCTCTGCAAAACTCTTCAAGTTCTACGAGCTGCAACAACCGGTTTTCACTAGAAGCCTTCGCATCAAAATTTAACTTCTTTGTCGCCCAATAAGCTCTGTGCTCTAACTCGCAAGGCAAGTGACAAGATTTCCCATATAGTAATTGATAAGGAGACATACCAATGGGTGTTTTAAATGTTGTTCTATAGGCCCACAATGCATCATCTAACTTCAATGCCCAGTCCTTACGATTTGTACCAACCGTTTTCTACAATATGGACTTGATTTCCCGGTTAGACACTTCAGCTTGCCTGTTAGTTTGAGGATGATAAGGTAGGGCAACCTTGTGCCTCACACCATACTTAGTGAGAAGGTTGTTGAAGACTTTATTGCAAAAATGTGTTCCCTCATCACTCACAATGGCTCTAGGAGTACCAAAACGGGAGAAGATATTTCTTGTAAGGAACTTAAGGACCACTCATACATCATTCTTTGTTGTGGCCACAACCTCCACCCATTTAGAGACATAGTCAATTGCTAGCAGGATGTATTGCTTGCCAGCTGATGGTGGAAATGGCCCCATAAAGTCAATGCCCCACACATCAAACAATTCCACTTCTACAAATGATGTAAGAGGCATTTCATTCTTCCTGGTAATGTTTCCTTGCTTCTGATATGCCTCACAAGTCTTGACAAATTGATAGGCATCTTTCAACATGCTTGGCCAATAGAACCCACTCTCAAGGACACGTCTAGCTGTTCTTTGATGGCTATAGTGGCCACTATAAGGTGAAGCATGACAATCATGAAGAACTTTGTTAATTTCAGGTTCAGGAATACAACAAATCACCTTGTCAGCACACCTCCGGTGAAGAAAGGGATCATCCCAAAGATAGAACTTACTCTTATATATGAAACGTTTTAGGCAGCTCTGAGATAGATCTGGTGGTATGACGCCTGTAGCTTTGTAGTTAGCAAGATTTGCGTACCACGGAAGGTTGTCATTTATTGACAAGAGACGCTCATTCGGGAAGACCTCCACTATTCCCTTTGAATCAGGATTTGCTTCATTTGACAGGCGAGACAAGTGGTCAGTCACAACATTTTTTATACCCTTTTTTTCTATTACCTCAATATCAAATTCTTGTAGTAGCAGAATCCACCTTAGTAATCTTGTTTTAGCATCCTTCTTTGCAAACAACTGTCTGATTGACGCATGATCAGTAAAGACTTTGACATGTTAGCCCACAATGTATGATCTGTACTTATCACAAGCAAAAACAATAGCTAGCAACTTCTTTTCAGTGGTGGTATAGTTCTTTTCAACATCATCTAATGTTTTGCTTGCATAATAAATGACTTTGAACATTCTATCACATCTTTGTCCCAAAACTGCTCCTACTGCATAATCACTAGCATCACACATGATTTCGAATGGTTCCCCCCAAACTGGTGTTGACATTATTGGAGCAGTTGTCAAGACTTTCTTAACTGTGTTAAAAGCATCAACACACTCAGTTGTGAAGATAAATTCAGCCTCCTTTTCCAACAATTGGCATAGAGGATGACTTATGTGAGAGAAGTTCTTGATAAATCTTCGATAAAACCCTGTGTGCCCCAAGAAACTCCGCACCTCATGCACTGTTGTTGGTGGTGAAAAATTTTCTATGGCTTGAATTTTTGCTTTATCAACTTCTAGGCCATTAACAGAAACTCTATGTCCCAACACAATGCCTTCTCGAACCATGAAGTGACATTTCTCCCAATTTAGGACTAGATTCTTTTCTTCGCACCAGGAGAGAACTCGTTTTAGATTATTGAAACACTATTCAAATGTCTCACCAAACACTGAGAAGTCGTCCATGAATACCTACATGATTTCTTCAATCATATCAGCAAATATTGCCATCATGCACCGCTAGAATGTTGCTGGTGCATTGCATAGACCGAATGGCATTATCTTAAATGAATAAGTGCCATATGGACAAGTGAAAGTAGTTTTTTCTTGATCTTCTAGTGTAATGACTATTTGATTATATCCAGAATATCCATCCAAGAAATAGTAGAAATCATATCCAGCAATACGATCCAGCATTTGGTCCACAAAAGGTAAAGGGAAATGATCCTTATGAGTTACCTTGTTCAGCTTTCGATAATCTATGCAAACATGCCATCCTGTTGTTGTTCTTGAAGCTATTGACTCTCCTTTTTCATTTGTAATCACAGTCATTCCCCCTTTTTTAGGCACAACGTGAATAGGGCTAACCCATGGTGAATCTGATATAGCATGGATGATTCCAGCTTTTAGCCACTTTAGAACCTCTTTCTTCACTACTTCTTTCATAATAGGATTGAGCCTCCGTTGATGTTCCACCGTTGGTTTATGTGAGTCCTCCATTAAGATTTTATGCATGCAAATAGCTAGACTTATCCCTTTGATATCTTCAATAGTCCATCCTAATGTAGATTTGTGCTCTTGTAACACCTTTAGCAACTTTCCTTCTTGAACAGGTGCAAGTGAGGAGGAGATAATAACTGGAAGTGATTTGTTTTCATCCAAAAATGCATATTTCAAATGCTCCGGTAGCTATTTCAACTCCACTTCCTTAGGAGGCTCTTGAATAACTTTAGATGACTGATTTTTAGGCAATTGTTCCTCTTTACTTTGGAATTCTGGTGCCCTTGCTTCTAAAGCTAGCACCACAAGCTGCTCTTCTTCTGTCATAACTTCAGGAAACGTCAATGAATGAGAGATGCTTCCCACCAACTCATCCACCAACTCATCTTGTGAGCTTAGTGCCTCCACCACCTTGCCAATGCAAGAGTTTAGGATCTCCAACCTGTTGCATTCATGTATGTCCCTAGGATATTGCATTGCCTTGTAAAGATTAAAGATCACTTTCTCATCATTAACTCTTAAAGTTAATTCTCCCTTGTGTACATCAATGAGTGTATGCCCGGTAGCTAGAAACGGTCTTCCAAGGATAAGTGGTATTTCACAATCTTCTTCTATGTCTAGAACCACAAAATCCACTGGAAATATGAACTTATCTACCTTGACCAACACATCCTCAACCACTCCTTTTGGATATGTTAAAGACCTATCTACTAGTTGAAGAGTGATGGTTGTTGGCTTGATTTCTGTCATTCCTAACCTTTTACATACTGCCAAAGGCATCAGATTTATGCTTGCTCCGAGATCACATAGTACCTTCTCAAAAATTTCAGACCCAATATTGCAAGGTATAGTGAAACTACCTAGATCTTTCAACTTTTGAGGAAGCTTCTTCTGTAGGATGGCATTACATTCTTCAATGAGCTTGATTGTTTCAAAATCCTCCAGCTTCCTTTTCTTGGACATGATCTCCTTCATAAACTTTGCATAATTGGGCATTTGTTGTAAAGCTTCAGCAAATGGAATGTGTATATGGATTTTCTTAAACATCTCCAAAAATTTAGCAAACTGTTCATCCATCTTCTTTTTCTGAAACCTTTGAGGAAATGGTAAAGGTGGAGTTTCAGAAATTCTACTCTCTTGATTTACTCTTGCTTTGACCTTCCCTTTGGATGATGTTGGTTCTTCATGATAACCTGTAGATGACTTTTGCACATCCATCTCATTGCTAACAGCTCCCTCAGCTTCATTAGGTGGTATACTTGGATTTGGAGGACCTACTACCTCTTTGCTGCTCCTAGTAGTAACCGCCTTGCAGCTCTCCTTTGGATTTACTTGAGTATCACTTGGAAAAGAGCTCTGCTGCTGGTTTGACACTATTTGTGCCAATTGCCCTACTTGTGTTTCCAGATTTTTAATAGTGGCATTAATGTTTCCAACCAAAATTTCAATTCCTGAAACTCTTGTGTCATTTTTATCAACCCTTCCAGTCAACTCTTTGAAGAATCTTGAGTGCACATTCATCATTTCATCAAGTTTATCCTCCAAGGATGGCTTTTTATCTTGCAAAGGATGTTGATTGACAAATCCTGGAGGCATTTGAGCATTTCTGTTATTTGGATATGAGAAATTCTCATGGTTTCTCACACCCAGATGGTAATACTTTGGGACATTATATCCCCCAGCTAGTGCTTGATACCCGTTGAATCTGTTCATTGCATTCATCTGTTCGATTGAAGCTTCTCCATGATAGGATGACTTATTTGCTTCAGCAATTGAGTGCACTTGTTGATGTTGCTGAAGTTGTGCTCCACTACTCTTTTCCTCCACCAAATTCAACCGATGGATCATTATTGCAATTTGGGCATGCAAGGCACTAATCTCATCAACTTCATGAATTCCCACTCTCTTTGCTGAACTTCTTTCTGTACCATGTCCATAATCATTAGCTGCCATGTCTTCAATCAGTTGACTTGCTTCTGTGGATGATTTCCCCATCAAAGATCCTCCAACTGCTGAATCTACCAAGGCCCTTGTGGGCGGTGTAAGTACACTATAAAACATCTGAATTTGAAGCCAAGGTAGATATCCATGTTGTGGGCAACGCCTTAGTAGGTCTTTAAATCTCTCCCAAGCTTCATATAAAGACTCAAATTCAGATTGTTTGAAAGAGCTAATCTCCCCTCGCAGCCTATGCACTTTGGCTGGCATGAAATACTTTTGTAGAAACTTTTGGCCCATTTCTTCCCAAGTTGTGATACTTCCCGGACGTAAGGTTTGCAGCCAGCTTTTTGCTTTATCCCTTAAGGAAAAGGGAAACAGTCGCAGCCTAAGCTGATGTTCAGTTACTCCATGGATTTTTTCCGTATAGGATATTTCCATGAAGGAGTTTAGATATACTGTTGGATCCTCCACAGCTGAGCCTCCAAACTGTTGTTGCTGCACCATGGTGGTCAAGGACGGTTTCAACTCAAAAGTGTTTGCATTTATGGGTGTCCTTGCTATGCCTGAGTAGTTGTTGTTTAAAATAGGTTTGAAGAAGTCCCGTAATGGTGCCTCTCCATTGTTACCAACACCCGAACTACCACTTTTAGCCATGTTTGATGCACGCTCTTGAGCCTTCAACCGAATCTGACTGATTATTTTCAGCAAATCTGAATCGTGATGGTTACAAGGACGTTTACTCATACAAGCCTGAAACACAAAAAACGCAAACTGATCAAGTGTATTCAATGTATTCTTTAGTAATGATAAGAAAAATCAATTAATAAGTAATAATAAAATAAGATATTGTTTTGACTAAGACCAAACCAAATTCAACTGGTTTTAAAAACACTAACACCATTTATTCCCCGACAATGGTGCCAAAAACTTGTTAGTAACCCCGTAAGTGTACGGGATCATAGTAGTAATAACCGGCAAGACCAGGTATCATCTGCAAGGAAAAAGGGTTTGCTTGTGATTTCAAATACCAGATTTACTATTGATCACGGTTTTATCAAGACTAGATTGGATGTGATTGAATTAATTTTAAAACTAGAAACTGCTCTAAACAAAGATAATAGTTAATGTTAAGAATTCAATATAAAGACATGTCTAGGATAGTGAATGTCGCTGCTTAGTTTGTAAATCTTCGTTGTAGTTATGAATTAGTTAATCTATGAGCTGTAGCATCAATGGTTGAAATCCTTTCCCAAAGTATTTCAACACTCACTAGATTTGTTTTGTCAAACCCTCTTCCGAGGCGTTCACTTAACAATCTAAGCGTTTTATCCAACAATCCCTGTGCAACTCCCTAGATTGGTCAACAACCTCCCGATAAATCAACCGGTCTAAGTCAAAATTGTGATATCCACCCTTTAGGCTTCTATCCCGAGATAGACCAAAGTATTAAGTTCAATACATCTATGGCCAGTAGACATAAGGCTTTAAGTTTACACAATAAGGAATAGAATCTATAACTCAGTATCGACAATTAGATATTACAAACTATGCATTGAACATCACATCCCAGACAATAAAACTAATTAGCTAGACATGAATTTAAAGGAAATCATCAAATAAAATTCAAAGAAGCAATACATACTCAAAGTCTCTTAAACAATCTTCAATTCTCAATAAAAATCTCGTCTTTCATGCCCTAACAACCGCCATAGTGATTTTTCTTCGATCTTCGGTTCTCTCGACTCTAATTACCCTTTTCTATTTATAGTCCCGCACTAAAAAACCTAAAAAAATATGAAAATCTCGCTAGACAATCGAGTGACCGCGGTCCATGACCTCTATGTCAAAAATGAAGAATTCTTCGTGTTCTGTCCACCGTGATCTGTGTTGTTTCTGTGCAAATCACATTCTGGTGACCGCAGTCACCAATGCATTATCTGCTGGTTTTGTTCTTCTATTGTTACTGCGGTCTTCAGTTCTTGGACCGCGGTCTACTGGTATTTTCTCTTGATTCCATCTCTTATTGCCTTCTTCTGATGCATTCTTCCTGAGTGCTTCAACCTATATCCTGCAATACACTCAATTCCTTTCCCAGACATCATTTTCTCATAAAAGAATATCAAAACTATAGAAAACAAGCCTTAAAAGTTATAAAACAATGTAAATCCTTAACTACATGCAATTATTGCTAATTATGCAATTCTTTACTTCTATTTTACCTTATTTCTTATAAAATGCAACATTTTGCCTATTCTAATGTTAGTTTGCTATGCAACTAACACATGTGAACCCTCACCCTCCCCAAAGCTCCATGGGATGTGTTCCTTATTTGAATCCACGCAAAATGATCCTATGTACCATGCAAATGATTTAGTACACCACACCTATGAGAAGTTTCCCCAAAGTTAGAAACCAAGACAAGTGATCCCATGTACCAAGATAAATGACGAAGTGTACCCATGCACCCTAAAAACGTCTACACCATGCGTCTGTGCTCCAAATGTGCCAAATTCCAAATTAAGAGAATTTCCTAGGATTCCTAAGACCTTGATCTTGTGTCCCTCAAGTCTGATCATGTACTCACCAGCCTCCTTTGCTCAAGGAAACAATTCCCTAATCAAAAATGCCAAAATTAGAAGAATTTCTATGCATGTTTGTGTGATGACCAAGCAAGAAATAAGCAAAGGAAAGGTTCTAAGTGTCAAAATCTGATTCTATACGGATGTCCCAACTGATTTAGATTATAATCTAGACCCATTTTGTGTTCACACTTGGTTAGGAAACAAAATTGTGCTCATATCTTTGGAATAGGAATCATATGTAACACCCCAACCCCCGTATCTTTAAGCATTGGACGCATCCACCATTTTTCTTGACAGTGGACTAAACCAAACGGCGGGCTGGGCCGGTGTTACATTACAAGTGACGCACACTTGACTTTCTATTTCAGTCATTTCATGCCTTGATCATATTTAACCGCACATAACTTAAAATTAAGAATTTAATAAGGCAATAGTATAAGAAATAACTGAAAT
>JAJIYU010020718.1:0-10298 GCA_030144865.1 Tinospora cordifolia | reverse complement strand
AGGAATCTGTGTCACCCTATTAGAGCTCTGTTTGGGACAATAACAATATTAAAATAGAAATATGTTCGACATGTAACTACAACTACAAAAGAAAAAAAAAGTTGAATAATACTTCTTCAAAACGTATGGACGTAATATGACAAATCAAAATCAAAATGTTTGAGCATGTCTATTTGTACCACGTTAATATTTTATTTATACTGGTCTAATCAAATTTTTACTGTGAATTTTTAAGACACCCGAACTCCAAAGTTCACCCTTTTCTTCATCTTCCTTGTTACTCTTCTTTCTTTATAAAAAAGGATTTGCAGGGTATCTAATCCAAAAATATTAATCGTAGCACAAATAAAACATTACTATTTACTAGACTATACATAGATTTCAATTGAAATTTGATTTTCTATAAGTTTCAACTTTGTTGTGTTTTTATTCACTAAAAGTGAATGAGCAGCCTTGTCCTTCTTCTTTTGACTCAATCACACAAATAACGGAGTTTTGTCTTGATGATGATAACAACAACAACAATAATAATAATAAATAAATAATTTTCAAAATATTCAATAAAAAATAATGTCTTATATACTCAACTTTCACTAGTAACTTTCATACAAATGGTGATTGTTTACTTCAAGTCCACATTAGAAGCGTTTTTACAAAAAAAAAAGGCTTTTAATGTAATCTTTTAGAAAGATGCTTTTGACATAGGTTTATTTATATTGAAAATGTCTTTTCAAACGACACTTTCAGTTAAAAAATAGAACTGTAAAAGAAAAGACGTCTAAGAAATATTTTGTAAAGGCACATTCACTAACAAAGAAGTTGCTTTTCAAAAGATGTGTTTTATAGAAGAAAAAAAATCGAAGGCATCTTTTGATCAACTATTAGAATTGGGGCATCAATTTTTTACAGTGCATCACCACGATAAAAACACAATCACCATGGTAAAAAAGCAACATTGTGCCTGCTCAATCTCCAATTTCTCTCTCTTCACCGTCTCCAGTGTCTCTTGACCACGCAAGAAACCACTGGTGAAGGGTGTTCGCTCCCCTGTCTTTAACGTCTCTCTTCTCCAATGTCATTCCTCATATTTTGCAAATCTAAGTTTACGCTTTAATGTAAATTTTAGTTAATCTCATACTTTGAGTGGTTGTTTTCGTTTGAATGCTATTTTTGTTGTGAGATTGTATGTCTTTTGCATGTCTTGTTCATTTGATGTGAATATTTGCTAAATTGTAGGTGCTTGTGAGTTTAAATTTAATTAAGGGGTGAGATTAGAATTACATATCAAAGAAAAAGTTAAGTAAGAGAGAAGTTTAGCATTTCAATTCAATGCTTGATAAAGCTATATTCGACTAATTAATATGTATTAACTTTTAAACCAATATGTAATCAGCTACACCTAGTCAAAAATATGTTAGAATCAACTTAACTTTGCTTTCAAATAATTAGCATAGAGTTTTTCTTTTACAATAATTGTGATGTTAGAGCCTAGAGGTGTTATTCTTAAATGCGTCTAATTTCAATAAGTTGCATCCAAATATTCTCACAGCTTGGGATGCTGAACGGGTACATCAAAAGCTAACAAGTAACAACTGATCTCAAGTTCCTTGACTGACAAATTATTGTGCCGCCTCCTTCCAAGTTTCAAATGGAAGTTTTCACACTCCTCGATGGTCTAATAGAATGACTCATTGCTCATGTAGGTCTTATTTCAATGAGCATGTTTCTCTTGCGTGGTTATAGGATGCTCTTCTTTTATGTTATGGATCTAGTAAGCTGCAAGGCGCCTCCTTTTTCCTTTTCTATGGAATAAATGGAAAGCCTTTAAAAAAATTCAATAAAAACACAATTTCTTCATTAGTTTTGTGTTGTAATTAAATTTATTATCAATATTTTGTTAGATTCACCCCAGTATTAAAGACGTAGATCCACATTTAAGTTTAACCACATATTCAAATGAACAAATTCATCATTACACATTACAAAATACACATACGTATATACACATATATAGAAAATTAGAGCTGACAATGGTCTCTAGGACAAGTGCCTTGAGCTCCTATTTTTATTGAGTGAGTTTTAAGGTAAAAAATTTGAATGAGAAACCTTTAACATTTATTATGTTGACCTAAATTAAATTAAATTAATTATGCATAGAAAATAAAGAAAATGAAAGAAAAGCATTAATGGTGATTGGTCTTGTATAGAGCCTTGAGTTATTATCTCAGAAGAATTCTCACATATCCATAAAGTTGGCTTGAAAATTTACTTTTCTTAAAACCAAAAAAAGTAAGTTGATGAGAATTGAGGATAGAAATGTTTTATTGTTGTATTTTTATTTATGCATAAAAATTTTAACTAACTTTTATAAGAATATTATGTTATTGTGCTTATTTAGTCAGAAACTAAAAGATTAGACAATGAAATTATCTCTATTATTATTAATAATAGAAATAGCAAAGCAAACATTAGATGTTTGTATTCTCCTTACCATCTTTAACATTAACTCGCATCATTAGCGAAGTTGTTTTTCCTTTTGTTTTTTATAGTTTGCCCTTTAGGTTATGTTTGGTCAATAAAAAAAATCATTTTTTTTAAGAAGATCTCATTTTCTCATGTTTAATTGATAAAAATAGTGAGAAAAACATTTAAAATATTTTCTCAACCAAACAAATTTTTTACCCAAATTTTCTCACTTTAAAGGTTGAGAAGATCTAATCAAATTTTAAGAAGATCTCATTTTTTAAGAAGATCTAATTTTTTTACCCAACTTTTTTATATATTAATTTAACAAATAATTACCTATAACTAATTTTTGTTAAACTTTCTCATCTAATCAAACAACCGTGAAAAAATTTCTAAAATAATAATTCCTCAATAAAATTTTTAACAGAAAAAATATATCATTAAAGATGTGTTTGGTCGTTAAGAAAAGTTTTTTAATGTTATTAAATTTTTTATAATTATTTAATTAGATATAAAAAATTTAGTAAAAATTAATTATAGGTAGTTATTTTTAAATTAATATATAAAATTTTTTCTTATAAAAAAGTTTATTTTTTTACTTTTTAAGCTGAGAAATTTCAGTGAAAAAATTTGTTAGGTTGAAAAAATATTTTAAAATTCTCTCTTACTAGTTTTATCAAACAAAAAAAAAATTTAAGAAAATCAATAGTTTATTCAGAAAATTCGGATTTTCCTCTCTGAATTTCAGCTCCTATTCTTCTTGCTGATTCTTTTTTCTTCGCCTTCTTCAATTGAAGTCTAGACCCTCCACCTTGTTCAATTGTTTGTCGAGGCTTCTCTTTCCTCCATTATCGGAAGAATCGTTGCCTTACAGGTGCTGTTGTTGTCGAATCTGAAGTTCTTTGTGTGAGTGAGAATGAGTGCTTGGTGGACAAGAAACTATTCTCCAATTTTTTTGGACAATTTTCCTGGGGGTTCTAATCTCTGTAATATCCTTCATTAATTTGGGGCTTAAATTATTAGCTCCAGAAGACCTTTGTTGTGGATTTCTTGATTGTTTTATCTCGTTGAAACTGGAAATTAGGTCAGATTTTTTTTGTTTCTTTTCTAGTCGCACAATTCTCATCATATTTTTTTCGTCACTAGTATTTTTTGTGAAATTTCTTTGTTTATCATTCTTTTATATCGATGCATTTGATTCGAATTATATAAATTTCATTACTGAGATGGTGAATTATTTTGTTTGGTTTGTGTGTGGCATGTATTCATGTTTTCTAGGTTTCTTATGTTTGAAAAGCTTATGTCTGTAGGATACCTTTGTCTCTTAATATAACGAAAGATTAAGACCTTTTGAATATAATTTACATCAATCTTGTGCTCTACTCGATTCTGGAGTCGGGTTCTGCGTGTAAATAATATTTTCTAATCGCAACAGCACCCTTTTTCTCTAAACCGAAAAACAGAACTGTGATTCTGTGAACCCTAATCTCGACAGTTGAAGCACTCCTTGTTCCTAATCGCAGGTCGCAGGTCGCAGCACAGTAGCAGCTTCTGCTTGATCTTCAAGCCCTAAACCCTAATAGAAGCCTCGCAGGTAGTTCTTCTTCTTCCTCTTGTTCTGCGCAGCAAGTCAGTTACTCGACTCTGCTGGTTCGCAGCTGCTTCTTTGTCTTTTCATGTTGCAGAAGCTTCTTCTTCTTCTTCTTCTTCAATCTTCTTCTTCTTCTGTTCTCTTGTTCTGCGCACCACATCAGCTCGCTTCTTCGTCTTTTCTAGTTTTGGCAGCGGCTGCTTCTTCTTCTTCTTACATCGGCTCTGGTGTTCTCTTTTTGTTGCAGCGGTTAACAGTCTTCTTCTTCAATCTTCTTCTCTTTTATTTGTTGGCATGACAGTGAATGTGTTATTATTCTCCTCTGTTTCCTCTTCTCTTCTTCTTAATTTGTAGTAGTGCCATATATCTTTGTAAATTGTAAAAATGCATGAAGGGTCATTGTACCAATGGGATCTACTGTCCCATCTGAAAGACGAATAGGACTTAGAATGTGAAGAAGATTTGCAATTTCTTGACTATCCCTGTCAGATAAAGCCCTTTGTAGGAGTAATGACCATGAATGAGAATGTTTTCACATATAGTGGAGAGAATGAGAATGAAAACTTAAACTTCTTCTACAAAGTTATAGGTATTCATTAAGACTAGGAATCTAAGTGGAATAGCCATAATGGGAAATTCCACTTTTTGGAAAGATTATCTGACTTGATTCAATTGAATCAATTCATTGTAGGTGCTGAGTTGCGAAAGTGTTTTTCTCAATATTTTGATGATTCGATACTATTTGATTTGATCGTTTATATTCCAGCACACGATTTATGCCTGTTTTTGGTCAATTATTGGATGAAGTTCAATTAGGTTGGAATTGCGCATTCGTAGGCCATTCTTTTTCTGCTCCCTAGATTGAGTTTCCCTTTGATAATTTGGTTTGTGAGAATTCCTATCATCTGCTTCTGCACCTCTTGAGTTATTTCTGTTTACCATTTTATTTTTTTTCTTTTGAATCCTCTACGTTGAAAAGAATTTCTGTCAAATAATGAAAGAATTCATTTTTCATTGTTTTCCTTAGTTTGAGGATTGTTTACCGCAGGGTCTTTTTTTTTTTCATCTCTTGATGAATTATTCTTGTGGATAACTCTAATATGCACAAAATTTTGAAACTGCCCTCACAAGATTTATTAATGCTAAAAGACCATGTCATTACTCACTATCATTATAGATCTTTCTTACCTCAATTACTTTGAGATGTTTCTTATTTTCAATTTGTCCAAGTGGTAAGAAAGTAGGCACATTGTGCTCCCTATCCTCATATTTGTGTTTAGTTGCTGCAATCATGAAAAGAAAACATACTTTGATCATACCAAGTTTACCATTACTTCATTGAGACTAATGCAACCACCAGATTGTGAGTCATTGCACTCCTTTGTAGAATTGGAAAGAGGCTTTTAATTAACTATTTAATGCAGTGTTTTGCAATCAAAGTGCGAGATTTAGGTTCTATTTTGTATTTTCTAGACCATGTAATGGCTATCTTGCTATTTATTTGTAGATTTAAGAATTTATTTTTCAGATGAATTTAGAATACAGATGTTCATCTAGGATTTTCAAAGATATGATTTATGATGAAATCATGGTATATTTTCAAAGCTATTTATATTAATTAACATTGTTAATCATGTTATATTATTATAAGAACTATTCGTTATTACTAATTAATTTAATAACTTGTGTGCTCCTGTGCATTGTTTGTAAGCTAGTTATATGTATAGTTTCCTCTTATAATTCTTCTTTCTTAATCCCTATCCCTACTTTTGTTTCTTAAATGTTGGCACTGCATCTGCTATTAAGCAATATATTATCAGGTTACCTTTCTTTTCTTATTCTTTGTTTCTCCATCTTATTCATCTTTTTTCTTATATCTTTTTTAAAGACATAAGTTCCTTTTGAACTTTACTCTCGTTCTTCTAGTCATGACAATGGTTCTATCAACTAGCAAGGTCACCACTTTGAGATCTTTGAAACCATGTTTTCAGTTGTAATTTATAGTCTTATTTGGTCTTTAATCTTAACATTAAATGGTTGTTGCAACTGGTTGTTTGATAATAATGTAATTTCTTTTGATTGGAAGTACACCATTATAAAAATTGTACAAAAGGAGAAGTACAAGTCTCTCTTGCTAGAGAGTAAGCATCTATCCGATCCTAAGATCTAATCTAGCAAGGAGAACCTGTTGCCCCGTTTTGGTACAAAAATCCACAAACTAGCCAATGAAATGGTTGACTACTACTGTGTATCAACGATTGCTCTATCGCTGATAAGATTCTTTCTTTCTTTTCTAGCCAGACATTTCAAACTATTGCATAGAAACCGATGACTGTTGTCTCCCTAGTTTTGCAAGACGCGCCATTAAGATGCCTTCCACTCGAGCATTTTTAAATTGATGATGACATGATGGTACCATAAATCTTCCTCCTGAGAAGTTTAGCCACCTACTCCAAATCCTCGACCTGAATTCACATTGAAAGAATAAGTGATCCATAGATTTACTGTCCTTGTAAATAATACAGTGAAACGAAGATGTGCCAAGATTTATAAGCCTCATTTGGAGCAGGTCACGAGTATTAATCTTCTTGTGAACCAACAACCAACTGAATACCTGTACTTTCAGTGGAGTTTCCAAATATAATTAGCCAAAGGAAACAAATCATTTGAATAATTAGAAGACAATCTAAAATAGAAAGATTAGATGTCACCAAAGGCCGCAAAAGATGATCTCGTGAAGAGGAAAAGGAGACCCTATCAAGTCTCTATACTTGACCTAATATCTATTGCTGAGAACAGTCCCCAAAAGTAATCCACGATTTCTAGGGTTACCCCTGATTCTGACTCAATCAAGGATCCATTCTCTTTTTCAATGCGAGATATATAGATTGAGTATGTTGTGAAAGAAGTGTGAGTTGGCATCTTTATTTTTCAGCTGTTTTATCTTGGCGTTTATAGGGCCATCTCGTCTTGCCTCACATATACCTTTCTCCTCTTTGCATTGAATATGTTCATAAAGGATGCCATCTCTTTGTTCCCCTCTTCCTTCTTTTCCATGCTGTTCAACACCCTTAAACGTCTTGCCTCACATTTCCAGTTCCTTCCTCCTCTCGAGCGAAGACTTGAACGTCTCTTTATCCCATGCCTTAAAGAGTCTCCCTTGTTGACCTTGATTTTAGAATTTGGTGGAAGTCTTTGTGATTGCACCATTCATTCTCGAATTAGAAGGGGGATGAACTCCATATAGTTATATTTGTATTCAAGATGGTTAGTTTATGGTCAAACGTTGGTGTTGGAAGGGCTTCTTGCCTCTGACTGGGGAATTTTGTGGGCCACCCCACTGACAGTAAAAACCTATCCAATCTACAACATATTGGGGGAGTCATAAGATTTGACCATGTAAAATTGCTTTGAGTAGCAGTAAGTCGTTAAGCCATCTTCCCTGTTAGTGGTAATTCTAACATCTTCCCTATTAGTGGTAATTCTAAAGCTATTTAGCTTTTCTTCAACAAACCTTATAGTATTAAAGTTGCCTGCAATGCACCAGCCGTCTCCACCGCTTGTCCCCAAAACTGGCAATCTATAGTTCTAGTTGGACCATGAACACTGTCATCCATCAAGATGAGCTCAACTTTTCTTTTTATTTGTATTGATACAAAGTACATTTCAATGATGCAGTCAGTGACCTCCACACTTATGAACAGGAATGAAATAATAATGTAATTTGGCTTAGTGATCTTGATGTAAATAGTGATTTAGCCGCAAAAGTGCTTTATTTTTTTGTACATTTCTATTGGAAATGATGATTTGTTTTTGGATATTGTCTAAAAATCTGAATTCCCTATCAATGAACATGTATTAATGGGGATGATTGAATATTGCTGACTTCAAGTTAAAGTGATAATCATTTAACTATGGTTTTGGATGGTAGATGTAAGCCAATGAGGAGTTGGCCTATGGGGGCAATGTGTGAGTTCATATTTGGCAAGTTTCAAGGTCAAAATCTTGTCACGTCCACTATGTGACATCTCAATTTTTGTGATCTGGTGGAGGGTTTATTTAGGGCCTTGTAATTTGTGCATGTGCAAGCAGGAAACTTTATATAACAATGAATACAACTATGCATTGTGAGTTCTGACCGTTGATTTGTTTTTTAATTTTTAGGATTTGGCTTTTTCCTAAGTCAACCTTACGATGAGGTTGGAAAAGTGTTGGTTCTGTTCATGTACTGTATATCCTGGGCACGGTATTCAGTTTGTTCGGAATGATGCCAAGGTACAACTGTTACATTTGTTTTCCTCTTCTCTATTTCCCATTTTCTTTTCTTGCAGATCTATTTTGTTTTCATACATCATTATGAAACAATTTTACACTGCATTGTTTATGTAAGCAATTTTATGAATATTAAATGCATTCTGCATGTTGTTGGTGTCCATTGACGAAGTTTGAATTGATGTTTTTGCCTCACTTGATCCATCACAATTTTGATCTTTTGTGTCAATAAATTTTGTTATGGCACGACTGGGATGTTGGTGAGGCAGGTGTTTTAGGGACTCCGTTGCCAAGTGGGACTCAGAAGTTGCCAACATTTCTTGTTGTGACTTGGAGCACACTTATGTAGGTAGTGTAATTTAAGAGGTTGTACTGAAGATGCTTTACATGAATGTCTTTTGCAGGTGTTTCGATTTTGTAGATCTAAATGCCATAAGAACTTCAAAATGAAGAGGAATCCTCGCAAAGTGAAATGGACCAAGGCATATAGAAAGTTGCATGGGAAAGATTTGACACAGGTGATGATATTATAAACAATGCATCACGTTTTCTGTCTAAATACTTTTAGTCTCACCAGTCAATTTATAATACAAGTCTACTTATAGTTTTATACATGAGCGATGCTTTGGTAAACTTGATATTTTGTTCTATTTTCCATTAGGATTCAACCTTCGAATTTGAGAGGATGAGGAACAGGCCCGAGAGATATAACAGGGTTGTTGCGCAGAATACTTTGAAGGCAATTAAGAAGATTGATAAAGTCAGGGTGGAAAGGCAGGCCACACATCATGCACAGAGGTCTTTATTTTATTTTTTCTCAGGACTCTTTTGGAATGTCAGTGTTTTTTTATGACATCTGTGCTAATATTTTATTCTTATTATCTTTTGAATTTTCAGGATGAAGGTGAAGAAAGCCCAGAAACAGAAAGAGGCAGCGAAGGAGCTGGAGCAGAGCATTCAGTTGGTCAAAGCTCCGGCTGTACTTCAACAGGAGCCATCTCTTACCCTTCCAAAGATTAAAGTCAAGGTTTTCCAACAGCTGGCAGTGGAGACTCAGAGCATGGAACAATGATAGCTGTAATGTCTGGCTTGGTTTTCAAATCTTTTGCTGGTATTAAAATTCCAATCTGGAGATTTAAGGGCACAATTGTTGGTGGTGGACAAAAGTTGATCATTCATGTTAGCCAGAAACACCGTTTTATTTTCTTAATATAGTAAAGTTATGAGCTTGGTTCATGACGCACTAAATTTGAATACCCGAGTCAAAAATATTAGGTTGTTTCTTACTTCTTTTTGGTTGTCCGCAATTGTTCTTGATGTAAAATTCTCTTTCAACACACACCCAAAAAAAAAAAAGAAAAAGAAAAAGAAAAAATGGGCCATGATGTTTGAAGGCCATTTGCTTGAAGACTCCAAAACATTTTTTAAATTTCTTAGGTATTTTTAAGATTTGTGTCAAATGAAATGCCATGGGATTTTATTCACTAATCGATTATCTCTTTTGTATTTTTTTTTAATGTTTTCAGAAATAGAAAACATAATTTAAATGTTACACAATATGCAACTAAGCTTGTAAGCATAACAAGATAATTTGGTCACAACATTTGTGAAGTTAGAGCCTAGAGGTGTTATTCTAAATGTGTCTAATTTCAATAAGTTGCACCCCCAATATTATTCTCACAGCTTGGGATGCTGAACGAGTACCATCAAAAGCTAACAAGTAACAACTGATCTCAAGTTCCTTGACTGACAAATTATTGTGCCGCCTCCTCCCAACTTTCAAATGGAAGTTTTCACACTCCTCGATGGTCTAATAGAATGATTCATTGCCCCATGTAGGTCTTTTTTCAGTGAGCATGTTTCTCTTGCATGGTTATAGGATGTTCTTCAATAAAAATACAATTTCTTCATCAGTTTTGTGTTTTAATTAAATTTATTCTAAATATTTTGTTAGATTCACCCCAATATT
>JAJIYU010020717.1:0-10360 GCA_030144865.1 Tinospora cordifolia | reverse complement strand
GTTTAATTAAGATCCACTGAGCTTTGTGCTCACCCCTTCCTTTTATTTTTTAGGAATTTGAAATCATGAAGATCATGGAATTTTGGATAGCTTTTTAGCAAGCTTCTATTTCCTTAAAGTTTTTTTTAATGTAAGGGCATCTTGCCCAATTTTGAAATAAGACTTCCGCTGAAAATTGATTTTAATTTTGAGTTTATGAATCTCTTTTGATAAACAATGTAATAGTTTATTCTTGAATTACAAAGCTATGTACTTTTCTTTTATTAATAAAGAAGTTGAATTTTTCTTTACCTTTAAATGCCTTGATTTTATTAAATGTGAAATTGCACTATTGAATTTATTGTAAGGCATGTGGTATTGAAAAATAGAAAGTCAAGTGTGTGTCGCTTGTAAAGTAACACCGGCTTGACCCGCCAATTGGTTCAGTCCACCGTCAAAAGGAACGGTGGTTATGTCCAACTCTCAAATCAAAGAACGTGGGGGTTGGGGTGTTACAACTATCAGCTCAACTTGTAGTCTTTGTATCCAAACAAAACATTTCAAAAACATATACTTCTTTTTTGAAAACTGTTTCTAAAACAATTTTCAAGTTCAAAAATAGAAGGTAGGGCATTCAAGATTTAATTCAAATTCAAGTGAAACCCTAATTTGAGTTTCTAATTCTTGTCAAACAATTAATGTTTGACTTTCTATTTCTAGCCCAAGGCATTCAAGATTCGACTCAATTCAAAGTGAAATCCCAATTTGAGTTTCTAATTCTAGTCAAATAACCACTGATTAACTTTCTAATTCTAGCCCAACATATCTAATAGCTAAGCTTTGATACCACCATTGTAACACCCCAACCCCCGTATCTTTATAAATTAGACACGGCCACCATTCTCTTGATGGTGGACTAAACCAAACGGCGGGCTAGGCCAGTGTTACTTTACAAGTGATGCACACTTGACTTTCTTTCTATTTCAGTTATTTCATGCCTTAACTTTATTTGACAGAACATAACTTAAATAAAAATAATTTAATAAGGCTATAGTATAAGAAATAACTAAAATTCAGGATCTCAATTAATTAAATAAAATTTGAGTACAAAATTTGATTTAAAAAAATATTACAGTGGAAGTCTTAAAACTTGGGCAACATGCCCTTACATAAAAATTAGAAACTTTTTAAATAAAAAGAATCTAACTAATATTCATGGTCTTCATGTGATTCAATTTCCTGAAAAATAGAAGGAAGGGTGAGCACACAGCCTAGTCGATGTTTTCTAACATTTAAATCATTATTTCAATCCAAACAAACCAAGCATATCAAAAACTTCTGTACATTAGCCGATTCAAACAATTTCTTATTTTGGTTGACATTCGGACCGAAAGAGTTTAATCTCTATGTTCCACATCGTGGGGAGACAGAATGACAAACGAAAACTCAAACCCCAATCTCTATGAAGTGGGATCACTGTTGGAAACCCAGTTCAAAATCATCAATGGAGAAAAAACTGGCAAGTCGGGTCGGGGGGTGGAACACACATGATGTCACTAAATAGTTTATCATCGCACCAGTACGTGGATTGAATCATTATTTAATCTTTTCTTAATGACAAAACACACAAGATCGGATTAAACCATCGATGCAACATATACATAACATGAATCATTAAATATTTATTCATGGCACAATTCATGTATAACATGCATCAATATTCTTAATTTCTAAACATGCATGACATGTATATTCATGACACATCAAATAAATAAGGCATGCATATTAAAACATATATTCAATCAATCATCTTCAAAACATCATCACACATGCAAGACTTATTCAAATTAAAATAAAGAAATAGAAGTTAGAAGTCACTTCTACCTTAAATACGTCCCTTTTGTACGCCTCTGAAATCTGGCAGAGTTTCGTTACTTCAAGGCTTCCAAACACTCAAGAACTCTCAAGAACACTCAAGAACACTCAAGAATAGTTCAAGATCACTCAAGAACTAAGGGGATTGCCAAGAAGAAGGCTTAGAGAACAAGATGATAATTCAACTCTTGTTTCTTGGGATGAGATGAATTGTGAGCATGGGGGGTGTTTATATAGAGTTCAAAAGGGTAGAGAATGGCAAGTTTGTGGTGTTATCTTGTAGGAAACTTACTATTTCTTTAAAATTTCGTGCCCCCAAGCATAGGGGAATAGAAAGTGAATTTTTGGAAATTTTTGGGAATATAGAAACCAATTTTCAGATTTTTCGGATATTTTCGTGATTTTATTTCTTATTTAATCGGAACCTCAGATCTTAACCGTCGGATCGTCCTCAAGATTTCGTTCGCGATCAAGATTGGGCGAGTGGAACGTGGGCCGTTAGATTTCCTCAATCACAACACTGGATTCGCAATTGAGATCAGGTGGGTGAAATCTGGAATGTCAAATTTCCTCGATCGCAGTACTCTGTTCACGATTGAGGTCAGGAGGGTTGATCGTGAGCCGTCGAATTTTCTCGATCGTAGTACCCATTTTCGCGATCGAGATTAGGCGGATTGATCGTGGACCGTTGGATTTCGGTGATCCGGTGCTCCTGGGCATTCGATAAGGTCTTGATCGTGGCCATTGGATCCTGGATCGGATGGATTATATGTTTTTGGCTGTTGGATCGTGTTTCTAATACCAAAATCACTATTCTAAGTTGCTATTATCCGAAATTTTGCCAATTAGACGCTTCCTAATTGATAAAAAGTTGATTTTCTTGTATATTCCTTTCAATTTTGATGATTTGCTAATATTTTCCCCATTCTAATTATTTAATATTACATTTATTAGATATTTTTTCTATTTCTTTAATATTTTTAATGCTAATAATTAAATAATCTACATTTTCCATTTCTATGTATTTTTATTTATTTTATATTTTATTTTCAGATAATACCTTATGTAACTATAAATTAATATTTATATAATGCTTTATCTATTTTTAATAAATACATGTACACTACATTTTTATTTAATTATATAAATTTTTCTATGTACATATTCCTATAATATGTAGCATTAACATTTATTATGTTAACACACACCTTATTCATACACATATTAACCTATATGTGTATCTATACTTTATTTCTATTTATTTCTTAAGCAACTCTTTAAATTTCATAATTAATTCTACTAAATTAAAATTTTCATCTAATTATCAAATTAAGGTCTTATTTGCCTAATTTATATTATATTTCCAATAAATTTTATTTTTCATGTGTCAACCCACAATTTGTACCCAAAAATTTCTTAAAGTCTTTGAAATTAATTTACTTAACTTATTTTATTTATTTTAAATTATTTAAAAAATTTTTGGGGTATTACAAGTATTGATGCAAGAAAGACAAGTAGTCGCTTAATAATTGAAGGCCCATGAGAAGAATTACTCTACTCATGACCCAAAATTAGCGACCATTGTATTTGCCCTGAAGATTTGTATACGCTACCTCTATGGTGAGAAATTTGATTTGTTTTTAGATCACAAGAGTTTGAAATACATCTACACCCAAAAAGAGTTAAACCTCAGACAATGAAGATCAATGAAGTTCCTTAAGGACTACGATTTCCAATTACACTACCATCTGGGGAAGGCCACGATGGTGGCTGATGCCTTGAGTAGAAAGTTCGATAAACAGGAAGAAGAAAAGGGTCAGATGTACCAGTTGATCGAAGACTTTAGGTTGGGTGTAAGCTTGAATGACAAACAAGCCTACCTCTATAGCATGTCGTGCAACCCAGATCTACTACATCAGATTTGGGAAGAATAGAGACAAAACAAGTGGTTTGTATGCATAATCGAAGGAATTACTTAGGGTAAGCATGCTAACTTTAGCTTAGATGCTAAGAATATCTTAAGGCTTAGGAAAATGATCTATGTACCTCAAAATGGAAAAGTAAGTAGACCATACTGGATGAGGCTGATCAAACCAAGTATACAATGTATCTAGGTGGAGATAAGATGTAACCAAACCTTAGAAAGACTTAACGGTAGAGAGGAATGAAGAAGGATGTGGCTAAGCATGTGTCTAAGTGCTTAACTTGTCAACAAATAAAAGCAAAACATCAGAAACCCTATGGAATGTTACTGTAACACCCCAACCCCTTAGAAATAGGTTTAAGCTCAACCAGAAGGTAGGTTCGGTCCTACGTTCTATTTACAAGTGCACAATTTGCATCTTGATTCCTTTCGTCTAACACTTATTGAAATATCTCATGAATACACTTTTCATTGTGCTTAATATTCAATTCAACAAGTGCAATACAAATAGAAAAAAGAATACTTCAAACTCTTTATTTATTTAAATAAAATAAAGAAACTTATATTCTTAAATTAAGTAAAAAACTTGAGTATATAACTCTTTAATTAAAAATAAAAATTCAATAGAAGCCTAATAAAACAAAACTAGGCAACATGCCCTTACATTGAATAAAAGAAAATAGAAGCTTTCTAAACATAACTACTATCAAATTTTTATTACCATCACGTTCAATTTCCTGAAAATGTTAAAAAGAGAGGGGTGAGTACATAGCCTAGTGGATCACCCATCAAACAACTAACTTACTAATTTCAAATCACTAACACATCCAATTTCACACACTTTCATACATTAAGTGTTTCACACAACAAGTTGGTTTCACGTTGACTTTATGACTGAAAGGGATTCTACTCCCTTGACGTTCTTAATTTAGATACCCCTCTTTAGGGTGGAAAGACATTTCTTTGTTACTTTCCATTGGATATCACATACCAAGTATCCCTTAGTTGCACTTTGCAACCACACACTGCAAGCATGTGTTAAGAACACCCATAGCACCCATACGGGTCACTATGACACTATGTGGTTCTTATCTTCACTTTCTCATATTTAAAGTCACATATTCATGAAACAAATTTAGAATATAAAATTTCAAAATTTTAAACAATCAAGAGAACTGAAACATCATATAGCATGCTTGAAACTTTAAAGTAAGCCTAAGCATTGAATCTAAGCATGGCATGATCTCATAGATGACTAAAACATGCAAATATGCTAAACTGAAATTAAAACATGATTAAACATGCTGAAATCTAAAACTACAAAAGAATGAATATGTTAAAATTCAAAATATGAAGGTAGAAGTTCTAGAAATACCCTCCACCTCAATCCTAGTTTTTTTTGTTGAATTCGGCAGAGGTTTCCCTTAATCAATCACTTCAAACTGTCAAGAACTTCAAGAACAAGAAAAGAAAACTAAGATCTTAACTTCTAACTTTGAAACACTCAAAAACACAAGTGAGTGAGAAAGGGTTGACAAGAAGAAGGCAAGAACAAGCAAAAAGAGGGAAGTGTCAACTTTTTGCTTCAGGATGAGATGATTGTGAGCAAGAGGGGGTTTATGTAGATGTTTGTAACACTCCAACCCCCTAGAGACTGGTTTAAGCTCAACCACAAGGCGGGTTAGGTCCAATGTTACATTTACAAGTACACAACTTGCATTACTTTCTATTATCTCAAGTCTTATTATTTTTCAATGAGCACACAACCCAAATAATTTAATTCTAATTTAATAAGACTATTACAAGAGAGATAAAAGAAAAACTTCAATCTTTATTTATTGAATAAAATAAAGGGATACATGCTTGAAATCCAAATAATGAAAAGGGGAGTACCTAACTCTAAAATTTAAAAGTAAAATTTAGCAGAAGTCTTTATTCAAAATTTGGGCAATATGTCCTTATATACAATTTTTTCTAAAAATAGAGTTTCTAATCCCTTAGCAAGCTTGACCATGTATTTCAAATTCTTAAAAAATAAAAGGAAGGGTGAGCACTTCACCCACTGGATCATTCATCAAACTACTAATTTACTAATTCAAATCAAAAGTACATTCAATTTCAATCACTTACAAGCAAGAAGCGTTTCAAACAATATCTTGTTAATGTTGTATACTTGACAAAAACGGGTTTCTAATCCCTTGATGTTATTCATTAAAATACTCTTATTCTGGGATGGAATGACAATTCATCTTGTCACATTCCATTGGAAATAAGGATCACATGTCCACATTCCAAGTATCTTAAAACACATCCACACTTCGTGATGTTACTCATATACACCAAGTATATGCAAAGAACACCCATAGCATCACTTAGACTACTATGATGGTACACGATTGTTATCTTCACTTTCTCATATTTAATTTCAAATAAATATGAAACAAGATTATAATAATTAATATCAAATTTTAAATAATCAAGAGAACATGGAAACATACATGGCATGGTTAAAAATTAAAAAATAAGCCTAAGCATGGTTTCTAAGCTGGTTATGCGATCATGTATGAATTAAAATATGAAAATAAAACTTGATCAAACATGCTTCAAACTGAAATATAAACATACTAAAATCTAACAATAAACATGAATATACTAAAGACTTGAAGTAGTAAACAAGGAGTTCTAGAAATTCCCTCCACCTTAATTTGAGTTTCTTTGTAGAATCCGGCAAAGGTTCCCCTTATCCACCACTCTTGAAACTTCAAGAACTTCTAATCACAAAAATATACTTCAATAACTCTCTAAAATACTAAAATAAGAACTTATCACACAATAAAGAAAAGAGAGTGAGAAGAAGTACCAATAAGAGGGCAAGAACAAGCAAAGAGGAAAGTGTGTCAACTCTTTGCTTTGGGATGAGATGAATGTGAGCAAGAGGGGGTATTTATAGGTGTTTATGAGCACAAGGGGGGCACCTCGGGCACCTAGAGCAGCTCAACACATTTTGGCGTGTTTCCAAATTCATAAGCAGATTTTTTGGATGTGAAAGGCACTTGTGCTCATGGTTGGCAAGGGGGACCACTAAGGTTCCCAATCCAAGTGTGAGCAAAATCTTTGAACCTTATTTGCTTCTTTTATGTGTGTGAACACAATTAAAGGTTTAGAATACATTCTAATCTCTCTTGGACGTCCTCTATTATTATAGAAACATTCTTATATGTTGTGATTCATAAAATCAAATAAGTTTCTAATATGAGCACACAAAAACAAAGCTTTGGAATGTTTCTTATTTCCCTTGGATTCTCTGACTTTTTGGCTCCACATGTGAGCATGAGGCAAGTTTCTATTTTTTGATTTTTTTTTCTAGGTGAAGGAATCTTTCTGTATCTCTTTAAATCAGCCATTGTCATTGAACTTTTATGTTGGGTTTGTCACATGTGTGCCCACACAATCACTTACGAGACATTTTATATATAACCTTAGTATACATGATCATTTATCTTGGCACATGGAATCATTCTTCATAGTTTCTATACGTGTGGGCATACTTGATCATTTACATGGCACATGGGATTGTTTTCATAGTTTCAAATAATGGACACGTCCCATGGAGCTTAGGGTAGGGTAAGGTGCACCTGATCATGGTGTTCCACCCATGTGACTTGTACGTATTAAGGGTAGCCATGACTTCATGAGTTCAAAAAAATTAAACAAAAATTAATATCTCATTATTTACATATAAATATGATTTATATCCTAGAGTTTTGGAATCACATGAACCTAATGCACGTTTTAAGGTATGGTTTGGCCCTAGGTGATTTTCCCTTAAAAACTTTCCTTATTTAAGACTCACTAAGGTCACTAGGCAAATGACAATCCAAATCTTGGCCAATTATTTTGATTTTCGAATATGTTATTCATTTTGTTATTTCATATCATTTTATTTCGTTTCGAGTCATTTTGATCCCCCCAAGTACCCAAAATGACAATTCTTTCTAATTTGGACCCTTGAAGGGCATTTGGCAAATGAAAACCTTAACATTGACCAATTGTTCTAATTTTTTGATATGTTGTCCCCTTAGTTGGTTCATATCACCTTACTTCATTTCAAGTTTTTTTGGGTCCCTAAGGGGCACTAAATAAGAGTTTCGAAAAACCTGCCAAATTTAGCCTTAAAATGAGCTCGATTTCATTTTGCACCCAAATTTTACTGAATAAATGATAATTTTCATTTAATTGACTGTAGAAGATTTAGGGTATTAAAACCTACCCTCTCCTTAGAAAAATTTGGTCCTCAAAATTTGTACGTAACTAAGGATTTTTAGTGAAACTTGGTCTTCATCTCACTTTCGAGTTCCCAGATAGCTACTTTCACCCTTTGATGTTTCCACAATAACTTCACTAACGGGATATCCTTCTTTCGTAGACTACGTACTTTATGGTTGAGGATTCTAACTATTGTTTCCTCATAAGTAGCATCATCTTGAATATTCACTTCCTCCCAGTGGATGATGTGAGAAGGGTCAGGTTTATACTTTCTCCCATTTCTTTTAATGTCTAAGACACAAGAGCTCAACATGGACTCTAGTGTCTCTCAGACTTATCAACTTGGTTTGTGGATATGGTTGGCAAAAATTAGCCACTTTAGTGAATGATCCGCAATTTCCCATACAATGTTTTCTCCCTAAGTCTTAGGGTATCCTCAGCTTCTAACCTAAGGTCAGTATGATTATCTTATTCAATTTCCTATGTTAGGCTTATGAGCTATTCTCCTCGCCTTTGTTCACCCCTGATCTGATTGGAAAAGATTGATGGGCAAGACATGTTGTAGAAATAGGCTTGTTTTTCATTTAGGGTCATACCTAGCCTAAAGTTCTCAATCTATTTGAAGGTCAAAGTTTCTTTGTCGTACCCCACCTCCAACTTAATAGACTCGACCACATGGCAAGCCTTGGGTTATTACTAACACTTTCTATTCCCAGACTTTCTATTTTGATCCTTCAAAATGTAACAACAAGGATTCTTAAGGGAATAAATTTAATTTATTGAAAAGAATAGGTACAAAACGTTATCAAAGCTTAAGACTCATAAATGCTAACATATAGCAATTTTAAATAAAGGGCTAATTAAGTTTGCCTAATATTTTATTATACCAGGGTTTCTAGGGTAGGTCTTAATCTTCTTGAGCCTCAACAACAAACATTTTGGCCTGGTTCTGCCCCTCATTGGCATTCTGTTGTTGTTTCCTACCCTGAGAATAATCATTTTGACCTCCTCCCTAAGTGTTTTGTGGCTGAAGAGCTTGAGTGGGTGTAGGCGGGTAGTTTCTTGCCAAATGACCCTTCTGCCTACCACATAGCATAGTCTTTGCTTCCTCGCCTGTTCTTTTAGTTCATATTTATTTTGCCCCTGATTCTAAATTTGTGGTGCCTTCCCACCACTCTTATTCTTTTTTTGGGCCTTTGGGTTTCTGTTTCATTACTAGGCCTCTTGTTCTTACCTCTCAATATCTATTCTAGGTTGAGTTCTTGTTCTAGTGTTAGGGTCTTTTCCATGATGTCTTTGTAAGTCTTTAGGCCAAGAGTTTTCACTATCTTTCGGATCTCCATCTTAAGACCCTGTGTGAATCTATTGGCCTTTCGTTTCTCTTCCCTGATCAGATCTTGGGAGAATTTGGCTAGTTCGGTGAACTTCCATTCATGTTCAGCTACAGTCATGTCCCTCTGATTCAGTCGAACAAAGTCCTCTTGTAGCTAGTTCAAGGTTTCCTCTGGAAAGAATTTTTCGTAAAAGATTTCTGAGAAGTTATCCCAGCTGATGGCATCCACATCTGTATTAGGATCCATCCTCGTCACACACCACCAACTTCTAGCTAGTCCTTTGAAGTGGTGTTTGGCCAATGCCACCCATCATGACCCAGTTACATTCAATACGTTGAGAATTTCATCCACCTCTTGGTACCATGGTCCGTCGATATGCAATCTGTAGTCCCATCAAATGAAGGAGGATGGAGCTTCTATAGCGCTATCAACATCTTCTTTTGTTTCACATCCTCCAAACTGTAATACCCTAAATTCTCTGTACACAATTAAATAAATTTATCATTTATTCAATAACATTGTGGTGCAAAATGAAACCGGGCTAATTTTGAGGCTAAATTTGGCAGGTTTCTGAAAGTTTCTGTAACACCCCAACCCCCGTATCATTAAGCATTGGACACATCCACCATTTTTCTTAACAGTGGACTAAACCAAACGGCAGGCCGGGCCGGTGTTACATTACAAGCGACGCACACTTGACTTTCTATTTCAGTTATTTCATGCCTTGATCGTATTTAACCGTACATAACTTAAAGTTTAGAATTTAATAAGGCAATAGTATAAGAAATAACTGAAATTCATAAACTCAATTAATTAAATAAAATTGAGTACACAAATTAAAAAAAAAATATTACAGTGGAAGTCTTAAAATTTGGGCAACATGCCCTTACATAAAAATTAGAAACTTTTTAAATAAGAAGAACCTAACTAATATTCATGGTCTTCATGTAATTTAATTCCCTGAAAAATAAAAGGAAGGGTG
>JAJIYU010020716.1:0-10305 GCA_030144865.1 Tinospora cordifolia | reverse complement strand
TCATTCTCTACATTTCTATAGGTCTCAATCAGAGTTTCATTTGGGTTTAACATACCCAAAAGCCTATCCAAAGGTTATAAAACTTTGGGTATTTATTTTAAAATCTATAGGATAAACGAATGAAATCTAACCATATATCTGAGATCTACTTATCGCTAGGAGTGTTTTGATATAATTTTTGTTGAGTTTCACTCACTGTAGGGAAACACCCAATTTTTGGGTACTGCTATAAAATACCAATTTTACTCAAAATTACATCGATAGGATAGTAGTGCTCAGCTTAATTAACGTTTTTATAACTAGAATTTGAAGAAATACCCTAACTGCACGACGAATCCGGCGAGAAAACGATCATTTCCCTTTTCTTTCTTCTATCTGTTTCTGTTTTGTTCGGGTTCTTCTGTTCATCCTCAATTCCGTTCTGGCAATTGAAGAAATTAGAGGAAGACACCCCTTTTATATAGTACCCACCTCCTCTTCACGTGCCTAGTAACACCCACCGCCCCCTTCACACACAAATACGTTAATCACCATTGCCATTTATTTATTACCCACTCAATTGCCAAACTACACAACCGACCCACCCATGATAGTCATATATAATGTACCTTAAATTTTCCACACTCATTCTTTATGTAAATAGACATATATAAAAAAAAATTGTTGCTCGCCCATCAAATATGTTACGTATTGCTCATCATCTCAATTATAATATCTCCATCACGTGCCCTTGAATGCATCCCCACATATACATCATATAATATCATAAATTCAACTTCACCAAATTACTTTAATTGGTTATTGGCTATATAAAAATTCATTAATGATTATTAATGAATTATTTATACCTATATCTATATATATGGGTATAAATAAATATGCTAATAACCCATTCCCACCATATATTTAATTTAAGTAATTCCTACACATTTATTTAGTTTAATTAATTTATATACGTAATGTATATTTTTTAATACATGTGTATAATTAACGCGTACATACACACATACTCCGTACAATACGTGTATTTATACATATTTACTATCATTTAAATTACTTTACGTGTCTAATTAAATTACGGAGTGTTACAAAACTCATCCTAGTGGGTCCACGCTTCTTTATTGTTGTGCTATCAGTCTCTATTGCTTTTGTTCTACTTTCTATTTTAGGTGATGATCTTGGTTAGTTGGAATCCTTATTAGAAAGTTTTACACCTTCATTCTCAAATGATTCATTACAACCAACATGGCTGTCTATTGCTTCTTAGCTCTCTTCTTAGCTTGTTTAGAGGACTTGAAAAAAAAATACATTCATATATATAGAATTATTTGTCTTATAATATTCACATAAACTTGACCAAAAATGCATCATTATGAATATCACTCAAAATAAAATACTCACTTTACCAGCTTCTAAAGTCTTTTTTTTTATCACAGTGGCTATAGAAGATATAATATGCCTGTTGATATAAAATGCAAAGGAATTAACTAATTACTTTAGATGCAATAAATAACTATCACATAATTAAAAAATAGGATTTAATACACAATCCAAACATATAAACTCAGACAAAAATTCAAGAACAACCAAAAAAGAAAATAATAATAATAATAATAACAGAAGAACAACAACCGTTACCAAACCCACAAAGAAGGCCAACTGTTACAAGCAGAGATTTTGTTCCCAAATGCAGAAGTAGATATTTCGTTCCCAACTACCCAAAGAAGAACAACAACAAATGAAGATTAATAGAATAAAAACAAACAAAGAAGATTGATGAACTAAAATGCACAAAGAAGAAGACCAACTGTTACAAGCAGAGATTTCATTCCCAAATGCAGAAGCAGATATTTTGTTCCCAACTACCCAAAGAAGAAGAACAACAACAAATGAAGATTAACAGAAGAAAGACAAACAAAGAAGATTGATGAACTGAAATGCACAAAGAAGAAGAGCAACCGTTACAAGCAGAGATTTTGTTCGCAAATGCAGAAGCAGATATTTCATTCCCAAATACGTAAAGAAAAACAACAAGAAGATTAACAGAAAAAGATGAGCAGTGAAAATCGAAGAACTTAAACGCATAAAGAAGATGATCGAACAACAGTGACTCTGAAGAAGATGAGTATTCCCGTGTAATTTTTTTAGGGCGGAAACTAGTTTTTTTTCTTTTTATATTTCTTTGGAGTATAATGTGAGAATAATATATGAATAATGCGAGTATAACAATTGTTTGGTTGTTGATACAAAAATGTGGGGTTAACATATAAATAATGTAGGGATAACATGTGGATAAAATGTGGTATAACATATGCATAACATATGAATAATTATGGAATAATACAAGTAATGGTAGAGGTATAACATACTAAGCAACAGATTAATACTTTAAGAATGGTCTAATGTAAGAATAATAATTGAATAATACGAGTATAAAATTGTTCAATTGTTTTGGTAAAAAAAAAAATATAGGGATAACATATGAATAATGCAGGGATAACATGTGAATAAAATTAGGTATAAAGTATGTATAAAGAATAGTATAATGCAAGAATAATTCCCTTTGTACTCTGATTCTTCGCATCCCAAAGCAAGAGTTGAAACCCTCTTCTTAGTTGTTCTAGCTTTCTTCTTGGCAACCCCTTCTCACCCTCTTTGTTTTTGCTTTCATTTTCAGTGAGAAGTTAGAACTTTATAGTTTTCTTTCATAAGTTCTTGAAGTTCTGAAAGTGGTAGATAAGGGGAACCTCTACTGAATTCAACAAGAAACTTGGATTGAGGTAGAGGGGATTTCTAAAACTTCTATCTTGTTATTTCAAGTTCCAAGCAAGTTCATGCATGTTTATTTTTCAGTTTATAGAATGATTTATTCAGTTTTAGCATGATTGATCATATTTAAATTTTAGTTTAACATGTTTACATTTTTTTAATTATTCATGAGATCATACCATGCCTAGAAACTACGCTTAGGTTTGCTTTTAAGTTTTCAAGCATGTTATGTGTGTTTCCATGCTTTATTAAATGTTTAAATTTTGAGATTTAATATTTTGATTTAGTATCATGATTATGTGAATTTGAATATTAGAAAGTGAAGATAAGAACCACGTAGTGTCATAGTGACCCGTATGGGTGCTATGGGTGTTCTTAACATATGCTTGGAGAGTGTGGTTGCAAAGTGCATCTAATAGATACTTGATATGTGGCATCCAATAGATAGTAATAAAAAAATGTATTTTCACCCTAAAGAGGGGTATCTAAATTAAGAATATCAAGGGAGTAGAATCCCTTTCAATTATAACATCAACTTGAACCAATTTGATGTATGAATTACTTAATGTTTGAAAGTGTGTAAATTTGGATGTATTAGAAATTTGAAATAATAAGCTAGTTATTTGATAGATGATTGATTGAATTGTGTCCTCATCCCTACTTTTTGTTTTTCAAGAGATTGAATCATGAAGACTATGAAAATCTAATAGTAGCTATTTTTAGAATGTAATACCTTGAAAACTTTGTACTTGATTAAATGAAATTTAAGATCAATTCAGTGAAATTGGGTACAAAATGAAACCGGACGCATTTCGAGGCTAAATTTGGTAGGTTTCAAAACTCTCATTTAGTGCCTATTAGGGACCCAAAACAACTTGAAATGAAGTAAGGTGACATGAACCAACTATGGAGACAACATATCAAAAAATTAGAACAATTGGTCGAGGTTAAGGTTTTTATTTGTCAAACGCCCTTTAGGGGGTCCAAATTAGAAAGAATTGTCATTTATGGTACTTCAGGGGATCAAAATGACTCGAAATGAAAAAGAATAACACGAACTAAGAAAATGAATGACATATCCAAAAATTAGAACAATTGGTCGAGGTTAAGGTTTTCATTTGCCAACCGCCCTTCAGGGGGTCCAATTTAGAAAGAATTGTCATTTAGGGTACTTCAGGGGATCGAAATGACTCAAAATTGAAATAGAATGACATGAACTAACAAAATAAATGATATCCAAAAATTAGAATAATTGGCCGAGATTTAGATTCTCATTACCTAGTGACCTAAGTGTCCCGTAAATAAGGAAAGTTTTTGAAGGAAAATCACCTAGGGCCAAACCATACCTTAAAATGTGCATTAGGTTCATGTGATTTGAAAACTATAGGATATAAATCATAATTCCATGTAAATAAGGAGATATTAATTTTTATTTAATTTTTGTGAACCCATGAAGTCATAGCCACCCCCACTTGATTATGTACACTCGCACCCACTTAAGCCAAAATCTGCCCAAGCACGTACATGTGTGTGTGCACACATATGAACAACCCTATTTAAATAGTTTCTTGGAACCAAGATGAGCACCTTTGAATATTATATGGTGTCCTCTCAAATTTGATATTGTACACCCATGGTTGATGTCCAAGAAATAAGAGAATGGAAATATTCCTTGTGTGTTTATGTGATGAGCAAGCAAGGAAACCAAAAAGGAAAGTTGTCATGAGCACATATAGGATGTCCCATTTGAATTAGAATATGATTTAAACCTCTTTTGTATTTACACATAGTTAGGAAACAAGATTGTACTCATATCTTTTGAATTAGAGAGTCATAGTGGTCCCATTGGCCGACCATGAGCACACTTGTCCTCTTTATGCAAACCATTCCCTTATGAGTTTGGAAACATGCCCAAACGTGGTAAGCTGCCCTAGCTACCCTAGATGCCCCCCTTGTGCTCATGAACACCTACAAATAGCCCCTCTTGATCACATTCATCTCATCCCAAAGCAAAGAGTTGGCACTTCCCTCTTTGCTTGTTCTTGCCTTCTTCTTGGCACCCTTTCTCACTCTTTTTTCTTTCTTGTGTGAGAAGTTCTTATTTTAATATTTTAGAGAGTTGTTGAAGTAGTTTTATTGATGATTAGAAGTTTTTGAAGTTCTGAAAATTGTAGATAAGGGAAACTTTTGCTAGATTCTACAAAGAAACTCGGATTAAGGTGGAGGGGATTTCTTGAACTTCTACTTTGCTTTTTCGAATTTCTAGCATGTTCATGTTTGTTTCAATGCTAGTTTTCAACATATTTATTTTAGTTTCAGCATGTTTAATCATATTTTAATTTTAGTTTAGCATGTTTTTATGTTAAATCACTCTTGAGAGCATGTCATACTTAGAATCCATGTTTAGGATTTAATTCAATGTTTCAAGCATGCTATGTAATGTTTACATGCTTTCTTGTTTGTTTAAAATTTTGATATTTACATTTTGAATTTCTTTTACGATTATTTGATTCTTAAATATAAGAAATTGAAGATAAGAACCACATACTGTCATAGTGACTCGTATGGGTGCTATGGGTGTTTTTAACACATGCTTGGAGTGTGTGGTTGTGGGGCGCAACTAAGGGATACTTAGTATGTGGCAACCGATAGAAAGTGACAAACAAATGTCTTTCCACCCTAAAGAGGGTATCTAAATTAAGAATATCAAGGGAGTAGAACCCCTTTTAGTCTTAACGTTAACTATAACCAAAAAGTTGCTTGAATTACTTAATGCATGAAAGTGTTTGAATTTGGATGTGCTATTGATTTGAAATAGTAGTTTAGTTGTTTAATGAATGATCCACTGGGCTATATGCTCACCCCTTCCTTTTATTTTTCAAGAAATTGAAATGCATGATCAAGCTTACTAAGGAATTAGAAAGTCTATTTTTGAAAAGTTTTTATGTAAGGGCATATTGCCCAAATTTTGAATAAAGACTTTCGCTGAATTTTTATTTTACATTTTTGAGTTACGTACTCCCCTTTTTATTATTTGAATTTCAAGCTTGTATCCCTTTGTTTTATTCGATAAATAAAGATTAAAGTTTTTCTTTTCTTTCTTGTAATAGTCTTATTAAATTAGAATTAAATTATTTGGGTTGTGTGCTCATTGAGAAATAATAAGACTTGAGATAATAGAAAGTGATGCAAGTTGTGTACTTGTAAATGTAACATTAGACCTAACCTGCCTTGTGGTTAAATTTGAACTTGTCTCTTGGGGGTTGGGGTGTTACATAGAAAGTTTCTATTTTTGGAAAGTTTCCTTTTTAATGTAAGGGCATGCCGCTCAATTTTGAATAAGACTTCCATTGAATTTTTATTTAAAAATTTTTGAGTAATGTACTCTTGATTATGAATTCAATAATATACTTCTTTATTTTCTTTAGTAAATAAAGAGTTAGAAATATTCCTTTTTCTACTTGTAATGCCTTATTGAATTTAAAATTGATCAAATTGGGTGAGACATTCATGAAGGGTTCAATAAGAGTTAGAATATAAGAATTGAGATGCAAGTTGTGTACTTGTAAATGTAATATAGGACCTGGCCCGCCCTATGGATAAGTCCACCAAGAATAAAGTGGCTAAGTCCAGTTGAGTTTCTTGGGGTTGGGGTGTTACATAAGCTGACCAAAACCCAACCCAAACATAGCATCAAACATGTAACATGCTTCAAATCAATTTTAAAAATTTTTCTAAGTACCAAAACCTATGCAGTGAGGTAACCTAGCATGCTCAAAAAATCATTAATACAGAAGCTTATGGTACAAGAGTTATATCTTCTTGTAGCCTCAAGTGTTAGGATTAAGCACCCTAAGTTTCAGCCTAATCGGACATCTCTAGCTTCCTCAAATGTTGCTCTAAAGTTGGCTTCAAAAACACTTTCTGCTTTAACAATTAGCAACCAGTTAACTTTAGCACCTTGTTACTCACATGCAAGAGCCTAGTTTCTACTTTTACCTCAAAAAACGATCTCAAATTGGCTACAAACCACTCTTTCAAAGTTTGGATCAACACTACTCCTCTATTCTAGTTTTCCAATTATGTTGAACACCTCAATTTGATGATTATTTTTATCTCTAATGGCTATGGATTTGGATCAAAGGATCCCATAGTCTTAGAAAGGAAAAATGAAAGCTTTCCAATGGCTATAATATCAGTTGTTTTGGGTTTGCGACGAAGAAGATAGGGGGGATGAAGATGGCTATTGCAATTGTAAAATTGCATGGCCAAATGGTTTGCCACATGACCACCCATGTGGCTCTTGGGTAGCCATGTAGGGTGTCCTGTTGGCCAAGTTTAGAAGTCTAGTCGGCAGCCCTGCCAGACAGCCAAACCACGACCCCAAAACCAAGGGTCGTTGGTGGTTTTCACAATTTTTTCTGCTAAAAAAATTGGGGAGAAAGAGAGAAGAAGAAGAGAGGGGTACAGTGGGCTGGCACATGGGCCGCCCAATGCATGGGTTGGCCCAACCGCATGAGCTGTGGTTTTCCTTTTTCTTTCTTGTTTCTTTTATTTTCCTTTTTTCTCTCCTTTTTCCATTTCCTTATTATCTTTTTCCTTTTTTCTTATTATTATTATTTTTCTTCAAAATTTTCAAATATATCTCAAATTTCAATACTTTATATTTTTTTCCTAAAAATCACATATTATACCCAAAAATCAATATTTTTCTCAAAAAATCAAATAATTACTCCACAAATTCCTTTCTAAAAATTAAATAATTACTCTAAAAACCATATTTTCTCTTTAAAAGTCATATTTCCTCAATAATTAATGTATTCTCTTTCCCAAAAATTATATTTCTCAATTAATTGAAATTCCTTCAATTAAATGGGTAAATTTGGAGGACTATTGAGAAAATTCATATATTTTCATTAAAAATGCAAAAAAATACAGGAAAATACATATATCGAACCCATCAACTTGGTGTTCAAAAATATGGGTTGTTAAAATATATATTATTTGTGTATATACATATATATTGTTTATATTATATAATAAATAACAAGTAAAACATTAATTATGAATATTAGAATTATGAATTTGAAGATGATAACTCCAAAAATATATGATATTGGACTGTAGGAATGTAAACAAAGATTATAAATCAATTCAGATGTTATACAAGCTGATTGGAGCGTAGTTAGGTTTGGAAGTGAGTATGGTCCCATTCTTCCATTGCGTGCATATCTTCATAAATATATAAATCGTTTTCCATGTTTGTGAACTGATTTGTGAAATGTTATGTTTGTATATAATGCTTAGTGTGTTATTTTTATTTTATGAATTGCATGGATATTGAATATCATTGATTTAATGCTTGAAATATTACATGTTTAGAAAAAGAAGTTTTATTGAAATAAGGAAGGAATTTCGTTAAAATAGTCTTAATTATTGATAAGCATGAGTTGAGTGGTGGGGGGATCTTATTCTTGGGCTTTGATATGGATGATTATTTTCCTATCTAAGACTATGGAGTGGTCATAGGATATAATAGGCACGAGGTTGATCGTGCCAAGCAAATAAGCCTTGAAGTTGATAACTATCACTATAAGAAATCTGCCAAATTGCAATGAACATCAACAACGAATCATTTTTGTAACTAAATTAAAACACATCTGCAACAGATTAAAGTTGGTGAAAAATTGAAATGAATCAGCAACGGAATTTGCAATGCAAAGTTTTACAACAGATTATTTGTTACTATATTTGGCGGGAGAATTGAGCGGAAAATTTTCAAACAAATTTGCAATGGAATAGCAAGAAAAACTTAGAAAAGACATATTTGCGTTGCTATTTCGTTTCCAATTTAACAACATATACTTTTTGTTGCTAAATTGCAACCAAATTGCAATAGATAGAAAGTGATTCTAAATTTATAACGAATAATAACGAAATAAGCTATGATTGCAAATTTTGAAATAGATTTTTGTCTATTACAATTTAGCAAGGGATTGGCAAGGGATTGAAACAGAAAAGTAGCTAAATTTGCAACAAAATATAAACTATTTTTTTGACGCAAATAATTATAAATAATTATAATTTATAAAATTAATATCTACATATTTTTGTTACTATTTCATTTCAAATTTAGCAACATATGTGTAATAAACCAATTTTTTATAACGCGTACACGTCGAAAATAAATTCTTAAATATATTAAATAAATATAAAAATGTTCGAAAACATGATTTAAATATTTTTTATAATATTTATTAAATAAATAAAATAAATCACATTGGTTAATTTTAATATTTGGATTTTTCAACGCGTAAACAGTGAAATTGAATTTTTAAAAATATTAAATAAATATAAAAATGACCAAAAACAAGATTTAAATGTTTATTATAATGTTTAGTAAAGAAATAAAATAAATCATGTTGGTTCCAGTTAGCGAAAAATTGAAAAACAAATAAAGATACTTATGGGGGGTTTATTCAACTAATTTCGGAAAAAAAGGGAACTGGGCAAAATTTTTCTCCATGAACAGTAACTATGGTTATAGTTCATGTGCGGGTACTGTTCATCTAGTCACTGTTTATCCCCTTTTAAAATTGAAAACAGAGAAACAAAATCAGAAAACGAGAAACCGAAGAAATTTGTGATTTTTGGAGCTTTTGTTTTTAAGTCACCAGAGATCCGATTTTCGCCCGAAGACAGTCAAAACGATCCAGATCGAGTCTAGAGCAATCCTAAGCATCTAAGGTAAGATTTTAAAGCTCTGAACTATTAAGATTTGAATTCTATAGTTTGAATTGCAAATTTGAATTTGAGGGTTTCAAATTTGGGATTTTTGATGTAAATAATGATCTGAAGCACAAAGAGCTCAGATCTAGCTTGCTTGTTGTAGAATAAGTGATTCTAGACTAGATTCTGTGAATTTTGACTGTTCATTTGTGATTTTTGATGGATCTGCGAGTTTTGATTGAATCTGGCGAATTCGAAGGTGAAAATCCTTTGATAGGCCATAAAACTCGATCCGTTCATCCTTTGAAGTAGCAGTCAGAATTAAAAGTGTTTAATACTTAGTTTGGAACACGTGGACTGTATTTGTGTGTGTAGTTACGGAGAAATGAAATTTAGAATTTTTTGAAGGGAAAAAATTCTTTGATACACAAATAAAACCCAATGTGAGCTTAGTTTGAAGCTAGGCTCAAGACTAAAAGTGTTCAGTTATTCATGTGGGATGCGTAGACTATGATCTCATGTACTGTTGTTGAGAAATGAGGAAAGCTGAAAAATTTCCTAGTTTTGAACTGAGAATTTAACTGAAAATTCTCAAATAATTTTGAATGAGCTTTACAGTAAATTTTTGATGCACCATTTATGTTTAATGATACAGAGGGACGACGTTGACTACTGTTGAGGTGATTTGCCATCCAACAGTACTTTTTCAGATTCAGGTGGGGTTGATTATCTCTTCCTCACTCTTTAGTATTATGCGGATGTAGGATACGGAATATGATCTATGTTTAAATTCTTGTACTTAGTATC
>JAJIYU010020715.1:0-10301 GCA_030144865.1 Tinospora cordifolia | reverse complement strand
AGTAAAGAAGTGAATATAATTATATAAACTATTTGCTTTTCTCAATCAGATTAGGAAATTCAATCCAATCATTTGAAATATAAGCGCTATGTAATTCAATTGGCCTTTTTCCCAATTACACGGGGTTAGCTAAACATTTTGAAAGATGTGTAAAATAATTAATAAGTTGTAGAAAAATAATAAGGAATTAACAAACATATTAAAAAATATATATATAATTTGAACAACAAACTAGTGAATATATTTTTTTCATCCTGAAATGCTATTGCGATCAAGAGTCGCTGAATACCAGGAGTGAATAGAAAGTTGGACTTGGATCTATATTGCATCTCACCTGAATCGCCCTATCTATCCTCATGTGGAGAAGTTTGGTTTCAAACTCTGGTTCGAACAGGAGGAATATGTGATGCTAATGTGCCTTGGATGATCCACATCTTTGGGTCAGGTTCTTATGAGCACATTGAACTATCCATGTGTCTACGATCCCTCACAGCCCAGGCATAGCGATGCAATTATCAGGGGTGCGCTCTACCACTAAGCTAATAGCCTGGCTGCGAGCCTCCCACTGGTGGCCTGACATGGCAAAAGTGAGAAAAACTTCATTCCTCTCTTTTCTTTTTGCGTCTTCATGTTGTCACACAGGAGGTACATGAGGGCACGTAAAAAGGGGATCCTATTAACTTGTTCCGACCTAGGATAAAGAGTCCATGAGCTTGGTCTTATTTCACCATCGAGAAACAAAAGAAGACCTCCATCTCCAAACTTAGCTCAAATGTGGCTCAATCCGGGAGTATGTGAAGCAATGTTAAACCAAAATACTCAACAAGCATTAGTTCTCTGAGAAGGGGGTGATCCAGCCATACCTTGCAGTACGACTACCTTGTTACGACTTCACTTTAGTCATTAGCCCTGCCTTTGGCACCCCCCTCCATGCGATTTAGGTAACGCCTTCGGGCATAGCCATCTCCCATAGTGTGACGGGCGGTGTGTACAAGGCCTGGGAACGAATTCACCGCTGTATGGCTGATTGATAATTACTAGCAATTTTGGCTTCATGCAGGCGAGTCACAGCCTGCAATCTAAACTGAGGACGAGTTTTTGAGGTTAGCTTATCCTCACGGGATCACGAAACTTTGTCCCGACCATTGTACCACGTGTCGCTTAGGGTATACAAGGAATGATGATTTGACGTCAGCCTCACCTTCCTCTGGCTTATCACCGGCACTCTATTCAGGGTTTCAAACTCAATGGTGACAACTAAACACGAGGATTGCGCTCATTGCAAGGCTTAACCAAACACCTTATTACATGAGCTGACAACAACCATGCACTATCTGTATCCGCGTTCCCAAAGGCACCCCTCTCTTGAAAGAGGATTCGTGACATGTCAAGCCCTAATAAGGTTCTTTGCATTGCATCGAATTAAACCACATGCTCCACCGCTTGTGTGGGCGCTCTTCAATTTCTTTGAGTTTCATTCTTGTGAACGTACTTGTCAGGCTGGATACTTAACGCTTTAACTATAGCACTACATGGGTTGATACGAATAGCTCCTAGTACCCTTACGGTTAGGACTACTAGGGTATCTAATCCCATTCGCTCTTCTAGCTTTCGTCTCTCAGTGTCAGTGTCGGCCCAGCAGAGCGCTTTTGCTGTTGGTGTTCTTTCCGATCTCTACGCATTTCATCACTCTACCAAAAATTCTCTCTACCCTTATCATGTTCCTTATGATTTGACAGTGGACCTGAAAAGTGACCTACAAACGCTTTGCGCCAATCATTCTGGATAATGCTTGTATCTTTAATCTTATTGTGGTTGCTAGCACAGAGTTAGCCGGTGCTTATTCTCCAAATACTGTCATTGCTTCTTTTTTGGAAAAAGAGATACCCGCAAGCCTTCTACCTCCATGTGACATTGCTCTGTCAGAATTTTGCCCATTGCAGGAAATTCTCCACTGTTGCTAGGGGTGTAAGCCACTTGACCCGACCATTTCGGGTCGGGTAGAGTCCAATTTCAAAAGGTTGGGTTAGACCCGACTCGACCTGACCTGTTTGAATGAACGGATTCCAGGGGTTTTGTTTTGTTTTGTTTTTTTTTTTGTCATCTTCTCTAAATCGCATATGCAGCCATGCAGGGGTTTTATTTATTTTTGTTCTCCTCTAAATCACAAATCAGGGTTTTTTTTATCTGCTTCTCTAAATTGCAGATCGCAGATGATTGCATATGCAAGGTTTTTTTTTGGTCTTCTTCTCTAAGTCGATTGCAACCCTCTTTTCTAAATCACGCAGATTATAGCCCCTTTTTCTGTTTCACACTTGAAACTATGGGTCGAAGATCTCTAAATCGCTGATGCAGATTGCAGGGGGTTTTTCTTTCTTTTCCTTCTTTAAATCGTAGATTGTCGAGGCTTGAGGCTGTGGCTGTTTGGCCATTCATTGCAGGGCTTGAAAGTAGTAGTAGTAGTAGGAGGAGGAGGCTGAAATGAAAGCAACTTTGATGGTCCCATTTTTCATTTGTAGCCCCTTCCAAATCACATTCTGCTACTGCATGAAAAATAACAACTTTTTTTTTTGTCTTCTAATCATCTTTAAATCGCAATCCCCTCGTAAATTAGCAATCACAACCCCTCTTGCAGCCTCCTTCTTTTCATCTTTTGATCTTCGTTGTCTTTTTTTTTTTCCTCTCTATGAGAGAACAAAAACTCGACCAACAAAGCTTCTCTTCTTTGAAGCAAGAACCTGACCAACCCAACCGGAACTTGGGTTGGTAGGTTTGGCCCCCATATCAATCTGGTTGGGTCTGGTGGTTTTGGGTCTCGTCACTCGACCCGACCCAACCCAGTTTCACCCCTAACTGCTGCCTCTCATAGGAGTCTGGGTTATGTCTCAGTCCTAGTGTGCTTGCTCATCCTCTCGGACCAGCTACTGATCATCGCCTTGGTAAGCTATTGCCTCACCAACTAGCAAATCAGATGCAAGCCCTTCATCAGGCGGATTCCTCTTTTTGCTTCTTAGCCTATGGGGTATTAGCAGCCTTTTCCAACTGTCGTTCCCCTTCCAAGGGCAGGTTCTTACGCATTACTCACCTGTTCGTCATTGGAAACACCACTGCTCGATCGACTTGCATGTGTTAAGCATACTGCCAACGTTCATCCTGAGCCAGGATCGAACTCTCTATGAGATTCATAATTGCATTACTTATAGCTTCCTTGTTTATAGACAAAGCGGAGTTGGAATTGTCTTTCATTTCAAGGCATAACTTGTATCTATGCACTTCATATTTGCCTGGAGTTTGCTCCCAGAAATATAGGCATTCCTAACCCCTCATGTCAATCTCACAAGCCTCTAATCTATTCTTATTCAATCGCAGTGGGGGAGCAAGTCAAAATAAAAAACTCATATTGGGTTTAGGGATAATCAGGCTCGAACGGATGACTTCCACCATGTTAAGGTGACACTCTACTGCTGAGTTATATCCTTTCCCCGCCCCTATTAAGAAATACACTTGACTAATCCTAAGGCAGAGGGTCAAGAAACTCAACGTCACTATTCCCGAACAACTTGGAGTCGGACATTCTTTTCGCACTATTACGAATACGAGAATAATGAAAAAAAATTGGATTCAATTGTCAACTGCTTCAATCAGAAATGGGATTGACTACGGATTCGAGCCATAGCACACGATTTCATAAAATTCGTACTATTTTTCCAATCTAAATTGAGCAATTTTTAAATAAAGAAGATTTTTCTCAGCATGTTTTATTATATACAGGTAGGGGAAGACCCCGACTCGGTATTATTAAAAAGAAAAGAGAGAAAGCAGAATCAAGTCAAGAAAATAGAGATCAATCCCTTCTTCTTGCGCCAAAGATCTTACCATTTTCGAAGGAATTGGACCTACATCTTTTTTTAATTTCCACTTAAGATTCTTAATGTGTTTCCATGCCCCCTTAAGATCTAAAAAATTGACAAATTCATTTGCATAAAAAATTTGGAAATAAATATTTTCTTGCAAAAACAGCAATCTTTGTTGTCATGTTTGAATCACATGGCGCGATTTGGATCTTATGATTTTAAGACAATTCTCTCCACCTTATATATTTACTTGATTTATGATAAAATCTTAATTGCATTACATGATACAAATTGTGAATCATTATAATCTGACTCCTGTCATAATTTTTTTGTTTATTTTATTTTTAAGTAAAATGTTTGATTTTAGTAAATGATGATTTATGTTCACATTTTTAACAGCTCAAAGAGATTACCTACCGACTTGAGCAGTTTTCTTCCTCTATGCCAATTGGATCATGCATTGACTTTCAAATATATTTATTTGTATTTTATTTTTTTCCACTGTTCATTTTTAGGTGTTGTTCCGAGAAGATGCCACCGTGGATGATTTAATTGATGTGATTGAAGGCAACCGAAAATATATGAAATGTATATATGTCTACAATAAGATTGATGTAATTGGGATTGATGATGTTGACAGACTAGCCCGGCAGCCAAATTCTGTTGTCATTAGTTGCAATATGAAGGCAAGTTTATCTTCTCTTTACCCTAGCAAAATCAAGTTTTGGTTAGCTTGCTCAACTAGCACAATCTTACAAATTCTGAACCAGTAAAACTCCTGAATGTAACTCCGATCTTAAGCATGGGATGTATGCATACCACATGTTTTTTGAATATATATTGATTACTCAAGTTACTTTATAAGAGAACTCTATCTGTATCCCTAATAAAGCTATATTGGAGAACCTTTGTCGAAGATATTTAATCTGGAAAGTACCTCATACTAGTTTCAACATTCACTAGAATTTTGTCAGGATTTAGACAGAATTGTTTGTACTGTGCTGGGAAATGACGAAAGCATTGACTTTGTTCCTCCTTAACAGTTGAATTTAGACAGATTACTTGCAAAGATGTGGGAGGAAATGGGGCTTGTCAGAGTTTACACAAAGCCACAGGGGCAGCAACCTGATTTTACAGATCCTGCAGTTTTTTCTGTTGTATGTCACATCTAATTCATCTTTCTGAACATCCTTTCTTTTTTCTTTTATATGAGTATTAATAAATGGGAGTTCCATAATTTGTTGATTTTGGTATCCATGAATATCTAATTTCAGGACAGAGGAGGTTGCTCAGTAGAAGAATTCTGTAACCACATACATAGAAATCTGGTACAACATGTTAAATATGTTTTGGTGTGGGGCACAAGTGTGAGACATTACCCACAGCACTGTGGTCTTTCTCACGTTCTTCATGATGAAGATGTGGTTCAAGTTGTGAAGAAAAAGGTAATGCCTGAACTCCTAAGTCTAAATTAGCAGGGTATGCCAGGTCCTTAGGCTGTCCCTCTCAATGTTTGTGGTTGATTAAAATTGCTTTTATTTTTCTATGGTATAATGTCCTTGGTGCTCTCCTTCCAAGGTTTTTATCAGTCTTACCATTATAGGTGACCCTTGTGCAGTGTGCTATCATTTTTGTGCTAGCTATCTGATGACATCTAATTACAAGCACAATTGTAGCTGTTGGTTGAAATATCTGAAGATTAACCTTTATGATAGCTTTTGATTTATTGTTTATTCAGTTTGATCCTTGCCGATTAAGTAAGCTCACAGGTTCTGTGTGCTTTAGTATTTTGATTATTTCTTCTTGGAGTATTGTTTCTGAGTAGGTATTTCTGTTAATTGGATAGGGTATGGTAGTTATTGCTAGTGACCAGAACATAGCAATTCCTCTACTTTCTCTTCGTAGTTATTTGCATATTGAAATTGTTTCATTTATTTGATCTATTTCAGACTTAAAGAACCTAGTTTTCATCCACATTTTTTTTTTGTTGAGTAATATAGAGCTCCTGTATAGCTTGTTTAGTAAGTAAAAAAGCTAAGCTATTTATTTTTTATACATACATACATACATATATGTGTGTGTGTGTGTGTGCGTCTCTGTGTGTGAAATTCCAACTATCAGGTGTCACATCTGCAAAGCTCTATAATTACAACTTAACAGAGCCTTTTTATGTTTACATGACGGCATGTGCAATACTGGTGCATTTGTTTGTATAGTAAGTATTGAAGGAACGTGTGGTCATCGCATGCATTATGCACCGTGCTAATTAACTGAAAGTAAGGTGATACCACAACTTGATGTTAAACGGGCACAAAGCTTAGTTTTGTAGAAATATCTGTAGGAACTAAATGGGAGAATCACTAGGTGTTCTGCTAAGTTTTTATTACCAAGACATACTTCTGGGTTTTTATTCAACTAAAGTGATACCACTACTTGATTTTAAAAGGGCACATAGCTTAGTTTTGTAGAAATATTCGTAGGAACTGAATTGGAGAATCACTAGGTGTTCCGCCAAGTTTTTATTCAATTTATTACCAAAACCTACTTCTGAGTTTTATCTTCATGGTTTGATTCTGAAACATGATGAAATTCTTGCAAGCTAATGGAGTTTGAATATTTTACTGTTGCTTGGTACATGTAATTATGTTACTGCTCAGGTAGATTCAGTTTATTTTTCCCAAGTTGGAATTATTCTCATGAAACAGAAGCTAATTAACCACAATATGTTGCATCTCACAGGAGAAAGAAGCTGGTGGAAGAGGCCGGTTCAAGTCACACTCAACGGCCCCTGCTCGCATATCTGACAGGCAAAAGAAGGCTCCTCTGAAGACATGATTATGCGTATTAGCAATTTACTGGTCTGCAATCTACAGAATAATTATTCAGTACCACATCCTCTTGCAAGGAAGAAGAATTTTCAAAGTTTTTTTAAGGTTCCATTCTCATCTGCCTTTAGAGAGAGAGAGAGAAAGAGAGAGAGTTTTGTTATGAGGATTTATTGCCATCTAAATGTTTGCTGCAAATAGTACAATGTTAAAATTGTAGAGTTCTGTTATGAGGATTTATTGCCATCCAAATGATTGCATCAAATTGTACAATGTTGAAATTGATACAATTTTTAGTTAAGATATATTCCTTGGAGTTAACACAAAAAATGTTGTATTTGATCAAAGTGTTCATTGCCTTCTATGGAAAAAAAGTGTATTTTTTTTCTCCTTGTTACCATTACGTTCTATGCTACAAAGTAGGCAAGGCTTTGTTCAATGTGCAGTTGCACCAGAGCATGTATCTTATTATCAAATACAAAATCATGCCTTGTTGAGAGTGAAAACATCAAAGAAAAGAAAAGGACAACTTAGTTTTGGTGGCATGATGCTCTTGGTTTGTCTCCCTTGGAGATCCAACTGCACCCTGGAGACTTAGTAATTCCTCTTTCAACTTTCATGTTCCTTACTCTTGCTGCATCATCCCATCTATCTGCTGATGCATATAGATTTGCCAAAAGCACGTAGTTCCCAGTATTCTCAGGTTCAATTTCAAAAAGATGTGCCGCAGCCATCTCACCAAGTTTGACATGCCCATGAACCCGACAAGCCCCCAGCAACGCCCCCCAAACTCCAGCATCTGCTGCTTCATCTGTATTCTCCAGGATAAGCTGGTACGCCTCACTAGTTCGCCCTGCTCGACCTAGCAGATCAACCAAGCAAGCATAATGCTCCCTCGTTGCCACAATACCACAAGTCTTTGTCATTAGCTGAAAATTACGAAGTCCTTCTTCCACCAGTCCTGCATGGCTGCAAGCATTCAAGACGCCAACAAAGGTAACTTGGTTTGCTTTTATTCCATCTTGTTGCATTTTTGTGAACAGATACAAAGCTTCCTTTGCCTTTCCATGGTCAGCAAGAGCAGTGATCAAGGCACTGTAAGATATCACATCTCTCTCTGGCATTTTGTTGAAAACATTCCATGCACGATCTATGTTCCCACATTTTGCATGCATATGAATCAGAGCATTTGATACCACCAGAGATTGATCTGAAAATGATACAATATTATAAGTCGTCAAAACATAAGCTGGAAGATTTTTTAAATTTGATTCAGTATGTAATTATAGAACGTACTGCTGTTCATCCGTTGCTCCACATGAAGAGTAATGAGATCTGCTGTATCCGTCTCTCCAATTTGTGTGCAAGCCGAGATCACTCCAACCACTGCCACCTCATTTGCTATTACATTCGCATCCCTCATCTTCTTGTACATTTCAATTGCCTCTCTAGCAAATCCATTCTGTGCATAGCATGCTATCATAGCTGCCCAAGAAGATTCATCTCGTTTGGGTATTTCATCAAACACTTGCTGGGCACTAACCACGTCACCTGCTTTTCCATACCCAGCAATCATAGCTGTCCAAGTTATTGAGTTTCTCTCAGGCATTTCGTCAAACAGTTCCTTAGCAGCTTCAATATCCCCTAAATTGGCAAAACCAGCCACCATGGCTGTCCAGGAAACTACATTACGTTCTGCCATGACATCAAACAATGCCCTCGCATCGCTCATCATCCCAACCTTTGCATACCCAGAAATCATAGCTGTCCAAGTGACCACATCTCTATCAATCATTTGATCAAAAACCCGACGTGCATCTTCAGCGTAACCACATTTTGCATACATATCAAGAAGAGCAGTTTGAACAACTTTATTATTATCAAACAGCCCGGAATCAATAATTCGGGTATGCACCTGTTTCCCTTCTCTGATCGCTGGAATTCGAGCGCAAGCATTGAGAACGGACGAAAAAGTGAACCCATTTGGGTACACGCCCTCTCGGTGCATTTTGGTATAAAACGAAATTGACGATCTGAATTGGCCATGAAGGGTGTGGGCACGGATGAGGGAGGTCCAAAGAAACTGGTTTTCACAGTGGGAAATTTGATCAAACACTTGGCGGGCGTAGAAAATGTTGTTGCCTCGGAGCTCAAATATCTTAGTGCTTAGGCGAATCAAGAGATCATCACATTCATAAGCTTGCGTTCTGAGCAAGCGAGCGTGCGTTTCTTTTAGTTGGGAAAGAGTTTTGCTAGCGTGGACGCAGAACTCAATGAGCGATTCGCTGTTGCGAGAGTTGATAGTTGTTGCCGCATTAAGCAGGTATTTGGTTGTCATAAGGCTTTACCATTTCCCAAGGTGAGATTATCAACCAGATGTTTTACTTTAAATCATCTTAGCAATATGGTAACGGGCAAGATTTTTTCTTTTTTGGTGTTTTCTTATCTTTTAAGGATTTTTAGAGAAGAGATGGATTCTAACACCTTTTTGATCTATGAAAGTAGAGGCTTTAGGCCATCTTAGACTCATTAGGGCATCTCGAGCGCGGGTTTGATGGTGCTAAGTGCTTGGTGTAGATTGAGCGCTTAGTGCTCTTTCTTTCCTCTTAACAGAGCCCTGCAACACATTTAATGCATTGTAAACCTTTGTTTTTTATTTTATTTTTATAAAAATGTTAAGATGGACTATGATGGTCTCCAATGCATTACACGAGTGTTGGGGATGCTTTTAATTTATTTTTTTTTACCTATTCTGAAGTTATTTTAAAGTAACTCAATTATTTTAGTTTTTACTTTAAAATACATATTTTATAATATTCTTTCTTATCTCTTATTTATTTATTTATTTGATATTTAAAAAATATATTTTTATATATAAATTTTATTTCATATATTTACTTAATATTATATTTAATTATTAATTAATTAATTAATAATAAATAATACACTATAAATATTAATAATTAATTAATAATATTAAATTCAAAAAGTAAATATATTAAAATTATTAAGAATCAAACTAGAAAAATTGAAAAATGCAATAATTTCTTTAAGAGGAGGAGAAGAAAACTCAAGAACACTAGAGAGAAGAAAGAATTCCAAGAGAGAATTGTTCTCTTTGTTGATAATTTCTATGAGGCACAAGACCCCTTTATATAGTTTTTAGAATGAGGGGTTACATCAACTATAATAATGACATTTAAATAATCCCATTAATTTGGACATTATGGGATTTAGATGTTACATAATACTAAATATCAAAGGGGTTATAAAGGCATTCAATTTTATTAGTATTATTATTTATAACACTCCCCTTTTGAATGCCTTTTATATTAGAATATACCTCATTAAAACCTTACTAAATAAAACCCAGTGGGAAAAAAAATCTAGAAGGAAAAAGAGTATATTTTGATAGAGTTTTATAATATTGTTAGGACTGCCTCGTTAAAAACCTTGCAAGGAAAACCTAGTGAGATAAAACCTTAGATAAGAGAAAAAAAGTACAGTGCACTAATCAATAACTCCTCTTTATTCTCCCCCTGTTGATGATATCATTTAAAATCTCGAAGCCGACGCATCCCAATGTTATGGACAAACTTTTCAAATAATGTAGTCGGTAAAG
>JAJIYU010020714.1:0-10334 GCA_030144865.1 Tinospora cordifolia | reverse complement strand
AACATTAAAAGGGAGGTGGGTTATCCCGCCCGAGAAAGCGCGGTTGCTAAGCAGACTTCGGTCTCACCGCCCGATCTGGAGGTTGTCCCACCAGCTCATATGAGTAGTCGGCACTGAAGAACACTCTTATTTTCTATAAAAGAAAACTAGAAGATGGAAAATTAGGGCAAGAAAGTCAATAAAAGTTGAAAAAGATGCCAAATATGGTATCTTGACTAGATAGAGGTTGTGAGTCAACCAGATTGAACCCTAGGTCCAGAGAAAGACCCTAGGTAGAAATGTGGTGTAGCCAAGGGTGGCACAGTAGATCAAAAACATAAATCTCTAAGGCATAGGCTAGAGACGAGAACTTGAGTGAAAACAGAAAATTGTTTGATCAGGACACGAGACCAGGAAGCTTCTGTATCTTTCGGTTTCTATGTAGTATGGGATGCATAGGAATTCGGGGGTATGGAGGAAGCCTGGACTTGGAAAATGATGGAGCATGTTTGGTGAATGATCGGTAACTCTGGCAGAATGAGTTTTTCTATGCTCGCTAGTATGGGACGGTGGAGTATAGTAGGCTCAAGAACTTTAGTTATCGAAACATTTGTGAAATTGTTTGGGTGCGGCTCTGTTTTGAGTAAAAGCCTAAGTGGAAGGAGTAGAGTGGTATGGGACACTTGAACCTGAAAGCTTAGGTGGAAGCTTGGGACCTTGCTGTGCTAGTGTGATTGTGTGATATGCATGTTGTATTATTTATTTGCTTTAAGGCTAAATCCTGTACCCATGCATGAAAAGAACCTAGAAGAAAAACCTTTAGGCCACTGAACAAATCGAGAACCTAAAGACATGAATCTAGAGTCATGGTAGCATGAATGGAACGAAACTTGAGGAAACTGATACAACACATCATATAGAAAAGATGACCATTTCTCTAGTCCAGAAAAGCATTTAGTATCCCAAGGATAAGAAAAGATGGGTGAGTACCCTAGATGAATGTCCTAATTGAAACTTCTACGATACCTTGTGGGATACTTTAGTGGCTTTGGCATGTAGATAATGGAAGGAATCCAAGAAAACACCAATACACCTGATCAAAGTAACCAAGGGGTAGATGTGGCAGCAACTTCCCTCCTATCACCAGAGATAATAGCAGAAATCACTCGACTGGTGGTCGAGCAAGTGATGAGGACTCTATAGTCACAACCTAAGGTTCATAATGAACTAAGATGGGAATCAATGAACTAGTCATTCCTCTAAGACTAACCATGCCCACGACAGTTGAGATTAATTCAATCAAAAAGGATACCCACTTCAAAGGATCAGTAAAGAATAAAAACAAGAAATCACAAAATGATCAAAAGACGGGAAAGGAAGGCAAGAAACAGAAACGAACTCACCAAATTGAAAAGAGAACCAAAGAAGCAGGCTAAGAGACAAGGGTTGTGCTATGTGTGCAGACAAAGGGGTCATTTTGCCAGAAATTGTCCATCTGTACCTGCTCGGGCTCCCTAGCCACGAGACTATAAGCGTTATTGTGAGAACCAAGCCAGAATGTTGGTTGTTGAAGCTCAAGAAGATCAAGACCCCCAGTAGAAACCTTCATAATCCAATATTAGGACAAATGAACTAATTTTGAATATGAGTAGTAGTGGGGAGACCTTTATATTGCTATATGTTAGCATTTATGAATTTTGAGTTGAAATAAGGTTTTGTACCAATTATCTCTATTAATGAAATTTTTTTCCTCAAGAACTCTTGTCGTTACATTTTGAATATCCAAGAATGGAAAGTATGGGAATAAAAAGTGTGAGTAGTAACCCTAGAACCTACTATATGGCAGGAAGTAACAAAGAAACTTTTACCCTCAGATAGATTGAGAACTAAGGGCTAGGTATGACCCTAAATGAAAGATAAGCCTATCTAGCAAGTCCTGCCATCGGACCTGTTACTTCAAATCAGGGATGAACGAAAGGCAAGACAAATGACTCACAAGCTAATCGAATAAGATAGGCATACTGACTTCAAGTTAGATGCTGAGAATACCCTAAGACTCGAAAGGATCTGTATACCTTAGAATGGATAGAGTAAGCAGATCACCCAATAGTGAAGGATAAGTATTCCCTACCAAAGTGACCCATTCGATCATTTGGAGAAGCCACCATTACTTAAGAATCGATCTAAGGTCAGAAAATTAATAGCTAAGAATCAGGGAATCTATTATGCATGAAACAACCTATTAGGGAACATACAAGAATACAATGAACTAGACGGTTAGACATCGTGTTGATCAGGAGACGCAACTTATGAAACACAATCTTGCTAAATTTAGCAAACGATAGCCAAATTCCTTAACCATGTAGCTTCGATAGTTACAAAGACTCAAGCCTTTAGGCTTATCAAGTTAGTCAAAACCAACCCATTTACCAAAAATACCTAACGAAATGACGCACGAATAAATGTATAAAAATTTTGAGGACAAAATTCTTTTAAGGAGGGTAGGTTGTAATACCCAAAATTTGGTCAAATAATTTAAAATAAATAAAAATAGGTTAAGTGAATTAATTTCAAAGATTTTAAGAAATTTTGGGTACAACTTGTGGGTTGGCACATGAAAAATAAAATATATTGGAGACATAAAATAAAATATATTGGAGACATAAAATAAAATAGGCAAATAAAACCTTAATTTGATATTTAAATGAAAATATCAAATTAAAAGAGTTGCTTAAGAAATAAAGAATATAAAAAAAGAGAAAAAGAAACAAAGTATATATATATATATACACACACACATATATATAGGTTAATGTGGGTATGAATAATGTGTGTGTTAGCATAATAAATGTTAATACTACATATTATAGGAATACGTATATAGAAAAATTTGCATAATTAAATAAAAATGTAGTATACATGCATTTATTAAAAATAAATAAAAAATTATGTAAATATTAATTTATAATTACTTAAATTATTATCTAAAAATGAAATATGAAATAAATAAAAATACATGAAACGAAAAATATAGATTATTTAATTATTGGCATTAAATATATTAAAGAAATAGAAAAATATCTAATAAATGCAATATTAAATAATTAGAAAGGGAAAAATATTAGTAAGATTATAAAATAGAAGGGAATATACAAGAAAATCAAGTTTTCATCATTTAGGAAGTGTCTAATTTGCAATTTTCGGATAATAGCAATCTTAGAAGGTGGTTTTAGTATTAGAAACTGCATCCAACAGCCAGGATCGAGTAATCATCACGATCTACAATCCAACGACTCAGATCAAAACCAAAACAACGCCTGGATGCACCGGATCAACCAGATCAAACGACCAGAAATCTGCATGCGTAACTTGAGGAATATCAATAGGCCAGAAAGAATTTCGTTGATCGCAAAATCGGACCACGTATCGTGATCGAGGAAGATCGAACGGTCCAGATCGAGGCGCTCTGAGATGATCGCGAATGAGTACTTCGATCGAGGCAAATCTGACGGACAGAAATAATCGAGGACGATCGGACGACCAAAACAAGTTTCGTTAATCGCGATATGCGTGTCTCGAGGACGATCGAAGGGCTCGGATTGGATTCGTTAATCTCGATCACGATTCAGTACTGTGCTCGAGGTTGATCAACAGTCCACATTGAGTTCATTAATTTCGATCGCGAACGATGTTGCACTCGAGGCTCATCCGACGGTGAAGATCTTAGATGCCTCGATGATCATGCTGCATTCGAGGATATCTATTGGTCCAAATCAGATCATCTGTGTTGACGCGATCGAGAACAATTCAACGATCCACAACTGACCCAAAAAATCTTAACCGTGATCTAATGCATGTATCGAGGAAAATCCAAGCGCCCAGATTAAATGCTCTGAAATCAAACCGAGAAAATACCAAAAAATTCCAAAAAAAAATTCAAAAAAAATTTCCAAAAAAACTACTTGCTAATCTACTATGCTTGGGGGTACAAAATTTTGAAGAATTGGCAAGTTTTTCACAAGATGACACCCCAAACTTGCTATTCTCTACCCTTTTGAACTCTATATAAACACCTTCCATGCTCACAATTCATCTCATCCCAAGAAACAAGAGTTGAATTGTCTTCTTGTTCTCTAAGCCCTCTTCTTGGCTCTCCTTCTCACTTTCTTTTCTCTCTTGTGTGTGAGAAGTTAATTGGCTTGGGAATTGGTTTTGGGTGATTTTCTTGGTGTTTGAGCTTTGGGAACCATTGTTTCAACTTTGGGGAGAAAGCAACACAAGGTGGAAGTGATTTCTCTTAAACCCTTTTTTTTTATTCAATGTTCTAGCATGTTTATTGTGTGTATGTTTTTAAAATCAAAAGATTTTCAGTTCTAGCATTCTAAAATATTTTTCAGTTTTAGATTTGATTCATATTTAAATTTATGCATGCATATTAATCATGCCATGACTAGTATCATGTTTAAGTTTTATTTCAATATGTGATGCATGATTTTGAGTGCTCCATGATTGAATTTTTAGTTTGATCATATGTTGAATTTATTTATTTTAGTCTTATGTTCTAAAATTTATTTTGTGGTTCAAGATTATGTGATTTAACAAAGATGATGGTGACAATAACCATGTACCATCATAGCACACATGTGGGTTACTATGAATGCTCTTTTCATATAATTAGTTCATATGGTTTCAAAACCAAAGTACTTGGTTGGTGGGTAATGTCCCTTGAAGTCCAAAAGTCCAATGGAATTGGTTAAAAAAGGCCATATTTCACTCTAAGGAGGTACTTTGTTAAGAACATCAAGGGCTTCAAAAACCCTTTTGGTCTAAAATCTCAACTTTAAACAAATGGATGCTTGAAATGCCTAATGTATGCAAGTATTTGAATTATGGATGTGCTATTGTTTTGAGTTTGAAAAATGGTTGTTTGATAAAGATCTATTGAGCTTTGTGCTCATCCCTTCCTCTCTTATTTTTCAGAGAATTATATTATGAAGACACGAAAATTGAATATTTTATTTAGCAAGTTTCTATTTTCCTTTTTATGTAAGGGTTTGTTGCCTAATTTTGATTAAGACTTCCGCTGAAAGTTAGTATTTCTATTTTGAGATTATTGATCAACGATGTACTAGTTTACATTACAAAGTTATTTACTTTCTTTTATTAATAAAGAAGTTAAATTTTTCTGTACCTTTAATTGTCTTGATTTTATTAAATGTGAATTTGTACTACTGAATTTATTCTAAGGCATGAGGTATTGAAAAATAGAAAGTCAAGTATGTGTTACTTGTAAAGTAACATGGCCCAACTTGCCAATTGGTTAAGTCCACTGTCGAATAATGGTGGTTGTCCAAAACTCAAAGAATGTGGGGGTTGGGTTGTTACACAGACGATCCAGATCAAAGCCGTTCTGATTAAGATCACGACCGTTGATGCGCTCGAGGAAATCCAACAGCTGTGATCAAATATCTGAATCCTGTCGATTTATCCGAGATTAATCCAACGGTGATGATCAGATCTGAATGCGTGTCTCGAGGAAAATATGAGGACCCAAAATTGAGCCGAATTATAAATTACGAAAAATACGTTAAAATTACAAAAAATACGAAATAAAATCCAAAAAAATTCAAAAAAATAGTTTCTAATTCTGAAAATTATTTCTAAAATCCAGAAAAAATTTGAAAAATACTATTTTTGCTCCAAAAATTGGAAACTACGAAATTTGGTAGAATTAGAGTGTTTTATTCATAGAAGGACACAAACTTTATATTTTCTTCCCTTGAAAAATCTATATGAACCCCCCTAGACCCCCAATTTCATTCATTCCAAAAAATAAGAGTTGAATGCTACTCTTGTTCTCTCAAAGCCTTCTTCTTGGCACCTCCCATCTTCCCTTCTTGTGTGTGTGAGAAGCTCTCGAATTGAAAAATTATATTGGGTGATCTTTGTGGGCGCTAGTACGTTGGGGAATTGCTGCCGAAATTTCTGAAGAAAAGCGTCACAAGGTGGAAATGATTTCTAGAACACCCTTCTGTTCTTATTTGAATTCATGGCATGTTCATTATTGTGTGTTTTTCTCTGAATTCAAAGATTTTGAACTTCAGTTCTAAAATTTTAAATGTTTATTTCAATAGTTCAGTTTTGATTCATGTTTGAGCAATCATATCATCCATGTCATGTTAGTATCATGCTTAGGCTTTTAAATTAAAGTATGATGCATATTTTATGAGTGATTTATGAATTGACGGTATATATTCTAAATCTTAGTTTGATTTCATATTCTGAATTTTATTTTATGAGATCATGATATAAAAATTAATCAAAGACGATGGAGAAAATAACCACGTACCATCATAGTAAACATGTGGGTTACTATGGATGTTTTTTTCATATGATTAGTTCATATGGTTTTGATACCAAAGTACTTGGTTGGTGGGTAAGTTTCCTTGAAGTCCAAAAGTCCAATGAAATTGGCTAAGAAGAGCTATATTTCACTCTAAGGAGGTACTTTGTTAAGAACATCAAGGGTTTAAAAACCCTTTTGGTCTAAAATCTCAACTTTAAACAAAAATATTGTTTGAAACGCGAAATGTTTGCAAATGTTTAAATTATGATTGTGTAATGAGTTTGAATATGAAAGATAGTTGTTCGAAAATGATCCACTGGGCTATGTGCTCACTCCTTCCTATCTTCTTTTTTCAGGAACATGAAATCTATGAAGCAGTTGAACATGGATAGGTCCTTTTGCAAGTTTTTGCCTTATTATTATTATTTTTAGAATTTAAGGGCATGTTGCCCATAGTTTTATGTTTTTCTACTGAAAAATATTTTGAAGTCTTCCGTTGTAACAATTAGTTCCTTTTGAAGAGTTTAGTACTTTTAATTTCTATTATGAATAAAATAGTTTGAATTTCTTTATTTCTTTTAATTTGCCTTGATTTTATTGAAAGTTTTGTATTCTTGAATTTTATACAAAGGCATGGATATTGAAAAGAAAAGAACAAGTGTGTGTCGTTTGTAATGTAGCACCGGCCCGACCCACTGTTTTGTTAAGTCCACTGTCAAGATAACGGTGGCAATGTACACTGCTTAAGAGATACGGGGGTTCGGGTGTTACAAATGCAATCCTAAAGCTTCCATCTATGCTTCCAGGTTCGTGTGCCCCATCCCACAATCGCCCTTCCACACAGACTTCCACCCCGAACTGCATTACACCTAAACAATGGCGCAAATGTCTCGATATCCATGACTGCAAATGTCCCACCATGTTTAGCCGGATCCTTTAGCTAAACATAGCACGACCGTGCACCCCGAACATGTTCGAAGGCTGACGCAAGACCCACCATACTGTACAGCCCCATCCCAATACAATACAGTGCGTACAAGTTTAGCCAAAGAAATTGATCACTTACCAAACAAGGTCCATCGTTCTCCGAATCCAGGATTCTTCCATACCCCCAAATCCGTATGCACCCTATCCTACATAGAGACTAGAGATACAGGTTCCTCCTAAACTCAGGTCTTAACCAAAGAAGTGTGCGTTCATATACGTTATCAGTCTCTACCCTATATCCTAAAAGCTTTTAATTTATTTACAATCCACTGTACCCCTGAAACAGCACTCGGTCTCAACCTAGACATAGGATCTCAGTACTTCACTTGGCTAGTATATCCTTCTGTAGGATTGCTAAACTTGATTTCATAAAACTTCTATGTGACATCATCGCCTCGAGTCACACTTGCGACTGTAACTCAAGTGCGTTGGTATCACCCTAATCTTTTCCTAGACTTCTAATCACCTAATATTAATTTCTATCCAGTTTTATACAATTATTTCTCGTGACCTCATTGATACGATCTGTTTCAATGAAAATCATATTCGATAAAATCTGAAATTCAGTGAAAATTAAATCTGGTGAACTCAAGTCTAGCCCAGTGTGTCATAATACTGGGCTCTAATACCATATTTGTATCACCCCAATTTTCAACCGGTTGTCACGTGTTATCTCACGTGTGGATTTTCGCCCATTGAAAATTGAGATGGTACTTAAAATCTTCTTTTGTCAAAACAATTTTCATTTATTTCACGTTTTGATAACTAGTCCTCATATAAATACATTTATCATAACAGAAGAGATCAAATCATTATTCATTTTATTCATCGGGTTTCAATAGTCAGAAAATCAGAGTTAAGTAAAATCAAATAAAATCTGAATTTATAAATCATAAATTTCAAACCACACCGCAGAATTTCTTCAAAATTTCTATTAAGAAGGTAAAAGTTAAACATACAAAATCATTCGAAAACATGAGTCATTGAAATCCAAAATCAAAATAAATATACGTAAATCGATTCAGTAAAATAAATAGAACAACACCTCTATAGTCTCCTACTCTGAACGACCTCCTCAAGAGGTGTCCAATCTGGGTGTAAGTCTTCTGACGTAGACTGCTTGTGTGCTACGCCCAAATATTTCTGAATTAGTGGATCATTCATATACATCACATGCATTATACAGACCCAATCCAAAACATTACAAACACTATCAAATTAGGCGTTTCAAACAGTCGCTTAGTTTTGGTCGACATCTAAGACAGAAAGAGGGTTGAGATGCCTCTCGGTATTCCCAGTGAGCCAATCCAATCGCAATCGTAGAGGCCTCAAGTGTCATCTAAAATCAGTCATGCCTCAGTATCACAGTTTAAAAGAGAGTACTTATCGCAACTCGTACCATCTCCCAAAGACTTCGAGCTGTCGCAAGCATATAGGAGATACCACCTCGATCCTGTAATAACCCAAAATTTTGTCAAATAATTAAAGATAAATAAGTTTAAGGAAATTAAATGAAATAAGTCAAGTAAAAATAATTCTGAAGATTTTAAGACATCTTTGGGTGCAAATTATGGGGTTAGAAAATAAAAAAATAATATAAAATATTTAGATATAAAATAAAATAGGCAAATAAAATCTTAATTTGATATTTAAATAAAAATGTCAAATTAAAAAAAGTTGCTTAAGAAATAAAGAATAGAAAAAAAAACGAAATAAAGTATATATATGTACACACATATATATAGGTTAATGTGTGAATAAGGTGTGTGTTAGCATAATAAATGTTAATACTACATATTATAGGAATATGTGTATAGAAAATTTTATTTAATTAAATAAAAATGTAGTATACGTGTATTTATTTAAAATGAATAAAACATTATGTAAATATTAATTTATAATTTCATAAATTATTATCTAAAAATGAAATATGAAATAAATAAAAATACATGAAAATAGAAAATGTAGATTATTTAATTATTGGCATTCAAAATATTAAAGAAATAGAAAAAATACCTATTAAATGTAATATTAAATAATTAGAAAGGGGAAATATTAACAAATCAATAAAATAGAAGGATGTGAGCTATCTACACAAATTAGGAAGTAGAATTGAGTTTATAATTGGCAAAACTTGGATAATAGAAGCTTTAGAAGTTGATTTTGATAATAGAAACTACATTCAATGGCCATAATCGAATAATCTTCACGATCTGCAATCCAACGGCACAGATCAAGATCGCACCAAACGCCTTGGAACACCGGATCACCAAAGATCGGACAATCTACAATCAACACGTTCGATCCAATAACCCAGATTTGAGATATCTCTGATTGATCGCATCACTCGAGGTCCATCAAACGATCCAGATCAAGGCGCTCTGAGATGATCGCAAACGAGTACTCCGATTGAGGAAATCGGACAGACAAAAACGATCACGGACGATCAGAACGAGTTTCGTTCATCGCAAAATGCGTTTCTCGACGACGATCCGAGCGTCCAGCGCAAATTCATAACTCGAAAATTGCTAACCAACACTGCGCTTGAGGAAATTCGACGGCCCAGATAGACAAATCTGATCCATCGCGAACCGAACGCTATGATTGATGCAAATCGGACGGCCCAGATTCACGAATTTCTATCGATCGAAGATCCGACACCGTGCTCGAGGAAGATCTAACTTCCCAGATGCAATCCGCCCAATCTGAGATGCGCGTGCGTGATTCGAGGATAATTTGACGGTTTCGATCCGATGATCTGAAAATAATATCCGAAAAATCCGATTAAATACTTCAAAAATCTGAAAAAATCAGTTTCTAAATTCCTAAAAATTTTCAAAAAAATTACTTGCTAAGCTCTTTTGCTTGGGGGGCCAAAAAATTTGAAGAATTGGCAAGTTTCCCACAAGATAACACCCCAAACTTGCCATTCTCTACCCTTTTGAACTCTATATAAACACCCCCCATGCTCACAATTCATCTCATCCCAAGAAACAAGAGTTGAATTGTCATCTTGTTCTCT
>JAJIYU010020713.1:0-10331 GCA_030144865.1 Tinospora cordifolia | reverse complement strand
TTTATTTTTCATGTGCCAACCCACCATTTGCACCCAAAATTTCTTAAAATCTTTGAAATTAATTTATTTGACTTATTTTATTTATTTTAAATTATTTGACAAAATTCTGGGATATTACAGAACCCGACTTAGTGGGTAACCCGAGGGAAAGAGCAGGATTCTTCCATCGAGGGCTAAAAGCCAATATTAGGCAGGCGACATCGATAGCTATTGAGGCTACTCTAAAGACCATTCAGAGGCAGGCGTTACAGTTTGAGACTGATGGGAGAGATGAGTGCCTGATGGTCCAGATAGTATATGGTGCCACAGTACAGCCGCAGCAGCAATTATAGCCCCAATCATTGACTCCAGGCGGTTATCGAGGTGGAGCTCGAGTAGTTAGATACCCGAGGAAAAAGAACATGTTCTTCTACTTCTAAAAATAAGTTGGTGTTTCACGTGCTTTCTATTTCTAAAAATAAAATAGAAAACACTTAACAAGTAAATTTATTTTTTCTAAGGATAAGAATTCCCACTTTTGGGGCTTATAGGCGAAATTTTGACATAATTCTTAGTATTTAAGGAAAATACTTAAATAGTTTGTAAAATGTAAAACATGGTCTTTGTTCAAAAAAATTTTATGGACAAAAAAAAGCCTAACTTCCACATTTGTTAGATGATCCCAAGGAATAAAAAACATATAATATTGGAATATTATGTTATATATATATATATATATAAAAGCATGTATACAAGGGGTAGAAGGTAGACACTAAATGATTACAAAGAAGCAAAATAAGATTTACAAAACTTCAATGTAGTCCAAAATGAACCTGCCGTTGATATCTATGTATATTTGATCCATATTATCTCCAATCTATGGTAAGTTCAGAAGTCAGCTTGTAAGTCATGCGATACCCTGAAGTAATATAGAGACTGTAGATCTTACAACAATGTTCTGATGACTAAATTCCATAATTTAGTGATCTAAGCCTGTATTTTATGTCTGTTTCAACGTATTTAAAAGATATATCGATTATAGATTTCTATAATGTTTAAATAAATTTGTTGACACTTACTTTACTATGTTGCCTTCTTATTAATGTTCTCCATGTCGAATTTAACGTTCTTTGACTTAATTCTAAATTTTGGGGAGGCCAAGCCACCAAGTTTAGGTTGAATTTAAATTTTCAATCAAGGTGGGTTTGCATTCTTAGTTTTTTCAACGCCAACAATTATATGATGTTGGATTAGATGACACTTTGTAAGTTCTCTTAGGCAAAAATTCACATAACACCCTGTGACATGGTTGGTATTTGTTAGAATAGTTGCTAAAATTTCATTTAATTCCTTACTTTTTCTTTTTCCTTCCTGCTATAGCACCAATTGCGGAGACAAGTATACTTTCAACTTTCTTGAGGAAATGATCTTTGAATTCTTTGAACCTTCGATTGAATTATCATCATTGGTTACCTAGTTTGCATAGTCTTCAAACATGCTGAAATAGTGATATTCTTACTTGAGGTTCTAATGTGTTTTGATTGATTTAGTAGAAAGATATATGAATTGAAGGATTCAAAGAAAATAAAGAGAACTTGATTTTAATTTGAAAGAAAATGATTGATTAATTTTTGAACTCATAATTGAAGCTTTGTCTTAGTTTAACTCCATTAAATTACTTAGAAATATCACAGATCACTTAAAGTCTTAAAGTACGTTTCCTAATCTATCTATAAAATTATAATAATTTCTTACCATGAAAATTTTATTTAGACATGACCAGGCATTTTCTAATGTACCTTTAGTAACAAAAACTAAAAGCTTTCTAAAAATCATCTAGAACTACCATAATAATAGAATTCTACCAACATAGAAACTACCCTTGAAAGTAAAAAATGAAACTTGAGTTATAAAACACAAATAAATTAAAATTAAGTTTTGGTACATTTTTAGATATTATTTCATGCCTGACATTAGATTGACTAATATTTTAGGCCTAGAAAGAAGGGATTTTTTTTTCAAATAATATAAAATAAACAAATTATTTTTAATTTGTCCAGCTACCTAAAATTGTCATTAAAATACCTAACTTTCAATGATAACCTGTCACGTATGCGCCACATATGGCCAGGTGAAAAATAATTTTTTTATTGCTAAATCCACGTAATCTTTACCAATGTAAGCACAATGTATACCATTATAAACAAAGGTTACACAAATTGTAAACACACTATATACCAGTGTTAAAGAAAGCGTCTTTACAAAAGATGCTTTCTTTGGAAGCATGAAAGCGTCTTTTGTAAAGATGTTTTCATAATTGATATACAGAGATTATACACATTGTAAACATACTGTATACCAATGTTAATGAAAACGTCCAAGAAGAAGAAAGCGTCTTTACAAAAAATGTTTTTCTGCATTCTGTTCAAAAAGTGTCTTTTGAAAAGATGTTTTTTACGTAACTATATAAAAAAAGACGTTGAATCCACATAATTGATATACAAAGGTTATACACATTGTAAACACACTATATACATGTGTTAATAAAAGCGTCTTTACAAAAGACACTTTCTTCGGAAGCATGAAAGCGTCTTCTGTAAAGACGTTTTCATAATTGATATACAAAAGTTATACACATTGTAAACATATTGTATACCAGTGTTAATGAAAACGTCTTTTGTCAAGACGCTTTCTACGTAGCTATATAAAAAGGAAGACGCTCATCATTTGCATTTTTACTACGATAGAAAAGTGTGGCTTGGTTTTTTTTACTGAGTAATGGTAAAAAAGAAGAACGTTGATTGTATGAGTTCTATTGCCTCCTTGACAGTGTTTTGCTCGGATGAGTTGTCTCCGGTGTGAATCATCACTGGAAAACCCTTTTGTGCATGATTTTGGGTGCCCTAAATAAGAAAAAGAGCTAAAGAGGAGTAGTGAAATGAAAGATAACCTTCATTGCTTGTTTTTGCTTCGATTAGTTTTCACGGGCAAAGGTAAAGAACATTCTTTCCTGTTTTCGACCAACTTATGTAAATGCTATGTGTATTGTCTTCTTATTGTATTCTCCGACAATTATTGGAAATAGACGACAGTGGTGTGCAAAACGGTCATCGGGAATTTTTTTGTTTTTACCAAAAATCAAAACTAAATAAACTTGAATTGGTTTTGATTTTTTTCTTTTGAAACCTAAATCAAACCTAATATATATTCAAAATGAACCAAATCAAACCAGATTTGTTTGGTTGGTTCATTTTAGATTCATTGGTTTAAAAAGACTATTATTGTCACTTAACAAAAATTTTGATTCAAAGTATCTTCATTTTCAACAATCTTGATGGGATGAGTAATAATATCATTAGGTGAACTAATAGCAGCATGCCAATTAAGCTAACATTTGAACCAAACATATTGACTTAAAGCAGTTAAATTTTGGCAAAAAAAATTAACTTTCTAGCAAAAATGTGAGTTTAGCCATGAACTATTAGTTTTATCTTTTTAGATATTTATTTGATTTTGTGATTAAAATATTTACAATATGCATTTAACCATATAGATAGAAGACAACCTTCTAATTTATTGTGGTGATTGTGTATATGAACTTAGATGGAAGACAAATTCATTACAGTGCTATGTTATAGTAAGGGGAAAATAATATCCAACGCCCAAGGTGTATCATATGATCGCCAACCAAGTAACATTACAGGAGTCTTATTTACTGTTAGATTTGAAGAGTTTGAACAAATCATTCATAATGCACTACAGATGTCAGATGGAGCAAGAATCAGTATGACATATAGATATCCTATATTTTATGATGTTGGAACTGTAAATTTTACAAGTTTCTCAATTAGAAATGATGAAAGTTTAAGACATATACTTGTTATGTTCCGAGAGATGCCCCCACCTAATAATATAGAGATTTATGTTGATGTTATTGATGGGCTTCCATTTGATGGTTATGCAGATGATTTTTTAAGGCATGAAAACTATGTTGTACCAAGGTCATCATATGTAACACCCCACAACTTCATGAGCATGCCATATTGCGAGTAGGTATAAAAAGGAAAATAATATATATAATAAGAAATTGACAATCGATATCAGTTGAATTAATAAAAAAAATGAATTATTTTATAGCTTACTCGCAAGAGCGCGATGACGCGAGTGATTCGAAAATGAAAATAAATCAAACTAACCTCGTGAGTATGCGTCACTATTCGAAAATATATATATATAATAAAAAACAAAATAAAACAAAATAAAATCAGAATTTTAGAATTTATGAGATTTGAATTAAAATACGCAATCCTCAAAAAAAGAGAAATAGATAAAATTAAAATTTAATACTAATGGATTAAAATTTAATATAGTTTAAAGAAATAAAAATTAAATAGTGAGTGATCACATAGTGAGTAATTGAAAAACAAAATTCTAAGATTTATTTAGGGAATGACGGTCACATTAATTGATTGAAAAAAAATGTAGATATATACAATGAATACTAATGATCAAAAAATAATAATAAATAAATAAAATATTAGTGGATAAAAATAATGATAAATCAAAAAAAATATTATTAAAGATTGATTTGGGAAAAGAAAATCAAATGTTGATTTAAACAGATAAGAATCAAATATTGATTGATCGGAAAAAAAAAAAATTAATATGGAGTGATTGGAAATTTTGGTTTTTAATATCATTTCTCAAACTAGGAATTTTGAAAAAAAAAACTGTTTGTTTAATTTTAGGACCAAAGTTATAAAAAACACAAAAGAATTTCCAGAAAAATCTGGATTTCGTTGAGCAAGGTCTAGGGCATCTATTGAGGTTGGTTTGGACGATCGGAATAGGGTAGTTGGTTCGGCTGATGGTACATTATGTTGTTAATGGAGGAAGATGAACAAGAAAGACAAGAGGAAGAAGAGCATAACCTAGTTCTGCTGTAGCTACCAGATGGGAAAACGAAGGATAACAAAGAGGAAGGAAACCAGGAACATGCTGGTCGCGATGTTCGTGGTTGTAGCTGCTAAACGGGGGCTGTGAAGGTGATGGACGAACAAGAAAACAGGCGAAGAACCTGATTTTGTTTGTTTGGGATGACATATTCAGCAAAGAGATAGAAGCGCAACAGCTGCAAAATCCTTCATTTCCTGGGTTCTAGTGGTGAAGCTGGTCGTGAATCACACAAGAAGAGGACATCGTTTCAGATATTGGGGTTGCAAATCCGTGAAGAATGAAAATGGAAGGGTTGCTGGACTTTGATTTACTGATTTTGGAGGTGTGGTCTAGATACAAATTGTGGGTTTTGTGGTTGCTTTGGGGTTGATGTTGGGATTTAAATTGGGGATTCCGATTTGGAACGAACGAAAAATTTAGATTTCTGATGGTGCGTTTTGATTGTGTTTTCAGATTTGGGCGTTTTTGAAGTTAGGACGCGAATTGATTTCTGGTTGTGGTGTTTTTAGTTCTTGTGAATGGTGTTTGGGTTTCGTTGATGGTGTTTGATCCTGATTTTCCTTGTGCACTGGTTCGTGAAAAGGAAGAAGAAGAGTTGCTGTTGGGTTTGGGCAAAGGAAAAAAAGAATGAGCAGCATTGCTGCTACTGTGTTGGGAGGACGAAGGGGAAAGAAAGAAAGAAAGAACTATAGTTTTGGTGTGCTTGATCCGTTATGAATAGCAAGAACGAAGAACTTAATTTGAAAGATTGAATTTCCTAATTTAGTTGTGCAAGCCATGACATTGTACGTTTTGATGTGGGTTTGGACTTGAGCATAAATGTGAAGAATTAATTGTTGCTGCTACTATTGAAGCATGGGGCTGTCATGTTTGTGTGTTGGACTGAAATGAAGAAAAGAAAAGGAAGAAGACGATGAATAATGCATAGTATTAAATCTTGATTTGATTTTGGTGTAGTGGTTGATGGGTTCCGGAGCAAAAGAAGGAGTTCGTCGTTGGCATCGTTCACGCGAAGAAGATAACATGAGGTATAATTTAAATTTAAAATTTGTTAAATTTTAAATTTTAGTCTGAGATTTATTTTAATTAATTAAAGATGCAAAAAAAAAAAAATAAAATAAAATTAGAAATTAAAACCTTATTGAATATTTAGTGAAAATATTATTTTGATGTTCGTGGATTTGAAATAGACATTGGAACATGAATATTGAAGTATATCAATATATATGAATTCGGAGTTTCGAATTAATAATCTAAACACTAAAATTAAACATAGGTCATTTAGAAGTCTTATTTTGTTCATAATTATATTAATTATGATATTACTAAATTATTTAACTTTCGAAGATGAAGTTATTAGAAGTCAAAAGCTACAAAAAGGCTTGTAAGTAAATTATTAAAATTGTAATTTCAAATTAAGGAAATTTAGAGGACTTAGAAGTATTTAATCAAAATGTATAAAATTCTAGAATTTTAGAATAACTTTAAACTAGTTGAAAATTAATATTTGGACTTCATAATTATTTGAAAATCATTTAAACTTAAGAATAATTTTATTAACCATTGAATTTCAGATTCTCACATTTTAGAGTGTTGAGTATCCTGAAGGAAAGCAGGGAAGCCCTGAAGATCTACTAAATCAGGTGGGCTTGACTTTCTTGCTCATTTGTATTATATAGATTTAAGATTCAAAACATTATGTTAATAGTTCTAGGTTATTAGAATTTTATTAGGAAATTAATTGAAATTGTTTGGCTTATTTGAATGATGTGTGTTGTATGATGAATTATTTAATCCATGTGTAATTAATTCATGACATGATCTTGCATTTGGATTTACTCAAATAGGGCATACATGACTAGGAATATATGCATCTAGATATTATTGCTTACCCATACATCTTGTCTGCAAGCATAGTTTGGATTATGTTCTCTAGTGTATTGTATGATGCCTGATGTGTTTGGATTGGTTGTAAAACTAAAATAAGACGATGGTTTATTAAGAATTCACGTACCAGTGCGATTGACGAGCCCGAGGCAGATCGAGGTGACATCTCCTATTTGTCACTGCTTGAGATTGTTGAGCCACAAGGCGGATCGTAGGTATTCCCACCCAGAGCTGACTGTGACAGCTCGAAGTCTTTGGGACATGGTACGATGCCTGGGTAAGTACGCTCTCTTAGGCTGTGATGTGAGTGTCGATCGATTTTATATGGTTATTAGAACCCTCTGAGATTTGATTGGATCACAGGGAATACCGAGAGACATCTCAACCCTCTTTCGGTCCTAGATTTCGATTAAAACAAATGAATGTTCGAACGCCTAATGTTTGAAAGTGTTTGTAATGATTTGAATTGGGTCTGTATAATGCATGTGATGTGTAGGATTGATCCACTGAGCTTTCGAGCTCACTCCCATTTTATTTTTCAGGTACACATGGACCCAGGGTTCGGTAACCTACGTTAGAAGATTTGCACTCTGATTGGACACCTCGTGGGGAGGTCATGCGGGATAAGTGACTTAGAAGTCATATTTTATTTATTTTCACTGGATTAATTTAATGTACTTACTGTGGGTTTAACTTTGGTTTATTTTATCTTTAAATGACTTTTCTTGTTTCACCATTTTGATTTAATAGTAGTTTTAAAATGATTCCGCTGCATTGCTATGAGTTTGATTTTGAAGAAAAAGATTTTGACAGAACGAAATTTTTAAGTAACATCTTGATTTTCATCGGGTGACGATCCACACGTGAGATGTAATGTGAATGGAGGTCCGATTGAAAATTGGGGTGTTACATCATATGATGTTGGTCTAAATACAATGTCACCTATTGCCCCTCCGCTTCACAGTCGTGCAGATGATTTTTCAAGGCATAAAAACTATGTTGTACCAAGGTCATCATATGATGTTGGTCCATGCACAATGTCACCTATTGCCCCCATGACACATTTAAATGATGATCAGTGTGATTTCGACGACGATGGTGATAATGATAACGATAACGATGAGGATTATCATGGACATAGCAATGATAATACGGAAGGTGATAGTGATAATGATGAAGAGGTAGAAAGGTTTAATCATGTTCATTTTGGGCATACATTAATGAGGATGATAGATCACGATGGGTCCATGAACCAACCAGCATTATCAGATGACGTTCACTTTGGGTTAAGCATGGAGGAAGATGAATCACATAACACTCCATTGCATCATCAAGATGGGACATCCCAACATACCATGGCAAGATATGAGGCTCCATCTCCAAGCTTTATGGAGCTTAATATGGGAGCATTAACACCCATGTCAGATGGCCACGATAGTGTAAGTTTGGGTTGGAACGAGACACATGACCTCTGCAAAGGGCTAACATTTTCTAGTAAAGATGACTTACAATACACAGTGAAGTGATGTTCTATAGCTTCACAACGTGAGTATGTTGTGGTTGACACTAAACCTAATGTTTGGTCCGTGAGATGCAAGAAATAGAAAGATGGCTGTCAGTGGAGGGTTAAGGCTGCTAAGCATAAGAGGACAAGAATGTTTGAGATCATAAAGTGTGAAGGAACACATACATGTGTGTTTCCTCGAATTTCTCAAGAACACAGGCAGTTAGATTCATCATTAATATTTCGTGAGATATTAAACATTGTGAAGCAAGATCCAAATGTTTAGATAAGAGCACTTATTGCATTTGTGAAAGAGAAGTACAAGTATGATGTTCTTTATGGGAGAGTGTGGCTAGCAAAAACAAAAGTGATTAACAAATTATTTGGGGATTGGGATGAATCATACAATGTTCTTCCCAGATGAATAGATGTCTTAATTGCAACTAACCCTGACACAGTGGCGAGACTGCATCATTATGGAGATGACCCTGAAAATTTAGGATCAGTTGTTTTTCATAGATGTTTTTGGGCATTTGATGCATCAATTGAGGGATTTAAATATTGTAGGCCCATGATACAAATTGATGGCACATACTTATATGGTAAATTTCATAGAAAGATGATTATTGCCACGAGTGTTGATGCTGCTGGTCACATATTTTCCCTTTCTTTCTCAATTGTTGAACAAGAAAATAAAGAAAATTGGGCGTGGTTTCTTAGGGTCCTCCGCTATGAAGTAACAAATAAAGCTAATATTTGCTTGATTAGTGAACGTCGTGCGGGTATCCTAGCTATTGTTCAAGACCCAAATAAGGGTTGGGCTGATCAAGTTGCACGTTGCAGATTTTGTTTGCGTCATTTGCTAGTAACTTCAATGATAAATAATGAGGATTTAAGAGAACTAGTTAAGAAAGTTGGTTCACAACACCAACTGCGCAAATTTGTAGAGGTTATGGCATCACTTGAAAACAAACGAGAAGGTTGTACTAGATGGTTTGTAAGATTAGACCCAAAGCAGTGGACTATGGCTCATGATGGTGGTGCGGGATATGGTTGGATGACGTCCAACATTGTTGGTAAGTTGGTAACAATATGTTTTGTTTAATATGTTGATATAATTTATTTCATTGTTGATATGAAATTTCTTGAATTTGTTATTTTGTTGCATGTGTAGAAAACTTTATGGTGTACTGAAAGGGGCGCGAATGTAACCTATTACTGCCTTGACACAGTTGACATTTTATAGAACTATTGCATGGTTCGAAAAAAGATGAAATGAAATTGAGAAAACACTCCAAAGAGGGGATATTTTTACCTTACATGCAATTTGGAAGATGTCAGGTTGGGTAGCTAAAGCAGGAAATCTGTAACACCCCAACCCCCACGTTCTTTGAATTTGAGAGTTGGACATAACCACCGTTCCTTTTTGACGGTGGACTTAACCAATTGGCGGGTCGGGCCGGTGTTACTTTACAAGCGACACACACTTAACTTTCTATTTTTCAATACCACCTGCCTTAGAATAAATTCAATAGTGCAATTTCATATTTAATAAAATCAAGACATTTATAGGTAAAGAAAAATTCAACTTCTTTATTAAGAAAGTACATAACTTTCTAAGAACAGACCATTACATTGTTTATCAAAAGAGATTCATAAACTCAAAATCAATTTTTAGCGGAAGTCTTATTTCAAAATTAGGCAACATGCCCTTACATTAAAAAGAAACTTGCTAAAAAACTATCTTGTAACACCCCAACCCCCGTATCATCAAGCATTGGACCATCCACCGTTTTTCTTGACAGTGGACTAAACCAGACGGCGGGTCGGGTCATGTTACATTACAAGCGACGCACACTTGACTTTCTATTTCAGTCATTTCATGCCTTGATCATATTTAATCGTACATAACTTAAAAGAGAGAATTTAATAAGGCGATAGTATAAGAAATAACTGAAATTCACAAACTCAATTAATTAAATAAAATTGAGTACATAATTTAAAA
>JAJIYU010020712.1:0-10346 GCA_030144865.1 Tinospora cordifolia | reverse complement strand
CATACCCATATTAACCTATATGTGTATTTATACTTTATTTTTATTTATTTATTTTACTAAACCTTAATTTTTTATTTAATTATCAAATTAAGGTTTTATTTGTTTAATTTCTACTATATCTCTAATTTATTTTATTTTTCATGTGCCAATCCACCATTTGCACCCAAAATTTCTTAAAATCTTTGAAATTAATTTATTTGACTTATTTTATTTATTTTAATTTTTTTGACAAAATTCTGGGGTATTACAAAACTCATCTCCTCAATTAACTCGGGTCCAGAGAGTACCTGGTCTTCAAACTCTACCCAACAGGATGGTGATCTACAGGTTCTGCCATATAGTGCCTCATATGGAGCCATCTTGATGCATGCCCGGTAATTGTTATTATATGCAAATTCGGCAAGATGTAGATGCTTACTCCAATTTCCTCTGAAGTCTAGAACACATGCTCTCAGCATGTCCTCCAATATCTGTATGACCCTCTCTAACTGCCCATCTGTCTATGGATGAAAGGTTGTGCTCATGGTCAATCTACTCCCCAATTCCTTCTGCAGACTCTGCCAAAATTGAGACGTGAATCTAGAGTCTCTGTCTGACACTATGATACTGGGAACACCATGCAATCGCACAATCTCTCGCACATAAAGCTCTCCCAGCTTACTTACTGCATCAGTAGACCGAATAGGTAGAAAATGTGCCACCTTAATCAATCGGTCTACTATAACCCAAACGGTGTCTTCCCCCTTATGACTTCTCGGCAAGCCGCTAACAAAATCCTTCGCTATACTGTCCCACTTCCATTCAGGAATCGGAAGTGGCTGTAATAAACCCGATGGTTTCCTATGCTCAGCCTTGACTTGCTGACAAGTCAGACACCGTGAGACATATCTGGCAATGTCCCTCTTCATGCCTTACCACTAGAAAGTTTTCTTCAAGTTCTGGTACATCTTGTCGCCCCCTGGACGCATAGTGTACTTACTCAAGTGTGCCTCATCCATTAGGGTTCCTTTGGCCTGTCCAGAACTGGAAACACATAGTCAGTTCCCTAATCTCAACGCAACCTCTGTGTCAAGGCAAAAGTCTGTGTGCTTGCCCTCCTTGATGCCCTCTATCAGTCCTATAATCCATACATCAGATTTCTGCTCATCTCTGATTTGGCGTAAGATGTCTGGCTGGCAAGTCACTGCATACAGATATGCTCGTGTATCATCTATAGCTACACCCAGATTATAGTCACTAATCAGCTGATACATCTGACCCACTTCATCCCTCCTGCTCAACTTCCTACTAAGAGCATCGGCAACTACATTCAACCTGTCGGGATAATAGTGAAGCGGAAAATCATAGTCACTAAGCAACTCAATCCACTTTCTCTACCGAAGGTTCAGTTCCTTCTGAGTGTATATGTACCTGAGGCTCTTATGGTCTGAGTAGAGATCAAAACTTTCACCATATAGATAATGCCTCCGTATCTTCAGTGCAAACACGATCGCTGCAAGCTCCAGATTGTGCGTAGGATAATTCAACTCATGTGGCTTCAGCTGTCGTGAAGCATAAGCCACTGGTTGTCTTTGCTGCATCAACACTCCACCCAATCCGCTAAGGGATGCATCAGTGCACAAAGTATACCTCACACCAGAAATAGGTGTGATTAGTACCTGTGTTGTAATCAACCTCTGCTTAAGCTCCTGAAAGGACTGCTCACACTGTTCACTCCAAATGAATTTCTCGTCCTTTCTAGTTAGCTTAATCATTGGACCCGCCAATTTCGAGAAATCTTTAATAAACCTGCGGTAGTACCCAGCCAACCCAAGAAAACTCTTGATCTCTGTCACTGTAGTGGGTTGCTACCAGTCAGATACTGCTCCCACCTTCTCCGAGTCTACTGCTATTCCCTATGCTGAGACCACGTGGCCAAGAAACTTGACCTGCGTCATCCAGAAATCACACTTGCTAAACTTGGCATATAATTATTCTGCCTTAGTGTTTTCATAACAGTCCGCAAGTGTTGTATGTGCTCAGTCTCTGATCGGGAATATACCAGAATGTCATCAACAAATACTACTACAAACTGGTCAAGAAAATGACTGAAGATTCTGTTCATCAGGTCCATAAACACGGCTGGAGCATTAGTCAAACCAAATGGCATGACCGTGAACTAATAGTGGCCATACCGAGTCTTGAAGGTTGTCTTCTGTATATCAGACTCTCGAATCCTCAGCTGATGATACCCTGACCTCAGATCTATCTCGGAGAAGTATTGTGTTCCATTGAGCCGATCAAAGAGGTCATCAATCTGTGGTAAAGGGTATATGTTCTTAATAGTAACACTGTTCAGCTTATGATAGTATATGCATAGCCTCATGGAACCGTCTTTCTTCCTCACAAATAGGACTCGAGCTCCCCATGGCGACTCGCTCTGTCTGATGAATCCCTTTGCCATGAGCTTGTCCAACTAAGTCTTCAACTCTATCAACTCCATAGGTGCCATCCTATAGGGTGGAATAGCGATGGGATTAGTGTCGGGATGCAACTCAATCTTAAACTCTACCTGTCTGTAAGGTGGAAATCCAGGTAGATCCTCTGGGAATATATCTATGTAATCATGTATCACAGGAATACTGTGAATATCTGTGGTCCCCTCTGCATCTTCATCCGCTACCTGCCTGAAGTTTCCCTTTTTTTGAATGGCATACAACAAAGCAAGTGTAGGACTCTTAGGCAGTCTTTGAATATCCCCATCAATCCTTAATGTCTCTCCTGATGGCAACTGTGTAGTGAGTCTCCTCCTTTGGCAATCAATCTGTGCCTGATATTGGGTCGACCAGTCCATTCCCAATATCACGTCGTAGCCTCTGAAATGAAGTAAGCAGAGATCAGCGGGAATCAGCTGGTCTCCAAATCTGAACTCAACTCCACAATACTTCCCTGAACTCACTGTCTCGCCTATCGGCATGGCAATATCCAATGGTACTGCCAATGGGCTCATGACAAGTCTCAATTTACTCACCAAATCTTCAGAAATAAAAGATCGTGTAGCACCAGAATCAAACAAGACATGCACAGCAACACCAAACAACAAAAACATACCATCAACCGCAGGAGTTGGGGCTGTCTGGGCCTTTGTTGCATACAGTTTGGCCTGCTCTCTCTATCTCGTCTGGGTCCGTGTCTGCCTCTGTTGCGGCCGACTACTCTGTCCTTGCCCTGACTGTTGTTGTGCTGGTGCTGGAGCTCTTGTAAGGTAATCTCTAGCCATATGTCCCTGCTGGCCACACAAGAAGCACAGTCCTAACTTCCTAGCCTACTCCCTCTACTCAGTGCTAATCTGACCTGATCCGGTCCGCTGCTGCTGCCCTGAAGTCTGGGCCTGACTACTAGCAGTAGGTGCTCTACATGGTCGTCGTCGATCTCTCTTCTACTGCGGGGCTCCAGATGTCTGACCTGAATATGGTCTCTTATGTCTACTCTTAAGCGACTGCCTAAACTCTCTCTACATGTTGGGCCCACACAACTGCCTCTCTGAAAGTATTCAATCTCAGAGGCATGATCATTCTCCTAATCTCCATCCTCAAACCCTCTATAAACTTTTCCGTTTTCAGTAACTCATCTACTACCATTTCTGGGCAGAATCTCAACAGCTCTATGAACCTATGCTCATACTCTATCACAGTCAATGTCCTCTGCATCAGCCTGATAAAATCTGATCGCATCTGGGACCTCCGTGCTGACCAAAAAAAGGTATCATAAAATAGTGTCTAGAACTCATCCCAGGTCATCACTGTCTCATCAATGGTCGGATCTGCCACTATCATCTTCCACCAATGGTAGGCTGGTCCCACCATCTGATGTACTGCCAAAGCTACTCTCCTCGGTCCAGTTACTCCTAGCAACGTCAGATGCTTATACATCTCTATGAACCATCTATCTGTTGCAATAGGATCTGCGTATCCCTCAAACTAGTCAGGACACAGCTTCTGAAACTCTATAGCTAGGTCCTTCTGCTCTTTATCATAACTGGCAGACTTGATAGTAGTCTGTGCTGGACTCTCAAGGGGTACTGTCACCAAAATCGTTGCCTCATCAGGTAGGGACGCTAGTGTAGACGTCTGTGCGGGTACTGGAGGTCGTATGGGAGGGTGAGAAAACTCTATCGGGTACCAGCTCGTCATGGCCCTGTCCACTGCCCGATCTACTGCTCTCTAAATCATGTCTGAGAGTACATTTGGTGACACCATAATGGCAGTTGGAATAGCCGATCCGGTAACACCCTCCTCTGTCTGTACTGGCTCCTCAGTAGCCTCACCCCTGGACCTACCCCTACGGGGTCTGCCTCGTCCTCTAACTCTCGGCATTATCTTCAAGTCAAAAGCACACTTTCAGTATCCAACAGTGTAATCATAATACAGCAGAAAATTCAATAATTTAAATGAATATAACTGCATTTCTACTTTAAGTTGGATACCATGACTTGTGTTAATAGCCATTCATTTCAACTCACCTATGCTTTTTGCGTTCATCGTGCTACTGTGACTCTAAGTTCATGTCTCTAGGTTCTCAATATGTTTCAATAGCCTAGGGTTTTATGCTTCTAAGTCGACAGCATTTTATTCAGTTCTGGGTATAGGAATTTGTGTGTCAATACTCAAAATAGTGATATCACATATATCCAAACCAAACACCCAACAATCAACCAAACAATGCACGCTGACATAATGGAATCCATGTTCCATTACGGCTATTATATATTTATGCCAAATCCTGGTCTCTAAGGATGACGCAAGACCCACCGTATGTGACCGTCCCATACCAGTAGAATACAGTGCGTGCAAGTTCTTCCAAAGAGTCTGTTTATCGCCCATTACAATTTTGCAAGTGTCTCGCTCTTTAAAGCAGACGCAAGACCCACCATACGCGACTGTCCCATACCGGTAGAATATAGTGCGTACATGTTCTGCCCAAGAATCGATCACTCACCATACATGGTCTATCATTCATCAAACTCAGGATTCCTCCTCAATCGAGTCATGACTAAAACAAGTGTGTGTTTTCACATTATAAGTCTCTAGTTTATGTCCTAAAAGCTTTTATTGAGATCCACTATCTTCAAGACATCACCCGGTCTTCCCTAGACCTAGGGTTACAGGACTCGGTTTGTTGACTCAAGATTGAGTCGCCAATCCGACTCACTCTCACTTCTATGTGACGCCCTCAGTCTCAAGTTTCCCGGATCCTTTCCAAAGTAGCGCAACACTCGCAGAGAGTAAAAGGCGGCCTACAGGGCTACTATCCAAAGGAAACGCATCATTCATAGGGAGTAAAGCCTCCACCTACAGGGCTACTATCCGATGGAAACGCATCTCTCACAGGGAGTAGAACTCTATCTACAAGGCTACTATCCGTACTCAAATCCGTCTGCGAATGGTCACTTGAGCACCCGACATCACCTAAATCTTTTCTAGACTTCTAGCCACATAGTTACTAGTGCGTGGCTTTTATTCACTTTTCAAAATCAAAGTCATTCAAAACTATTTCCAGTGAAAATCAAATCCGATGAAATTTTCATTTCATTTCAATAATGTTATTATGAAAATAATTCCATCTAGCATCACTCAGCCAGGAAAAATTCAGTCATGCCCAGCGTTGTCGAACACTAAGCTCTGATACCGTCGAAGCACTGGGCGTGCGAGAGTCGTCATCATCGTTCCACAACCTCTATACACGAGGTTTAAATCGAATTCATTAGAGTTCAAAATCATATTTATACTGGAAATCAAGATAATAGTAGCGGAAGCACTTTTCGGATCAAATCTTTCTAAATCATTAAACATTGTTTAACATACAATATCTAAAAATCATCAGTTTATCAATCAAAATAAAACAATGTTCAAGATGATAAAACAGTCCTGTAGATACACATATACAAAAATATGATACATGACCCTTCGGTCCAAATCCAAAATATACATCGTAAAAATTGTACAAAATAGAGATACAGTTTAACACAAAATATCACTCTCTCTCTCTATACATCCTCCAGTCTTCGGTCTGCATCCTCACTGAGCGTTGGGCCCATGAGTACCTGTAAAATAAAAATGGGGTGAGCTTGAAAGCCCAGTGGATCTCCCCTACACATCAATAGCATTATACAAACGAGCATACGAAACATGCAAACAGTTTCAAATCATTAGGGGTGTTTCAAACACTTAGTCAGTTTATCCGTTGTGCTCTAATATCAGGAATTTACCATCTAATATTAGGAATTAACCGAAAGAGTGAACCACCCTCGGTATCCCAATTGTGGTCTTGAACACAATTAGGCACGACATCTTTATAAAATAGAAGTCTACATCTGAGACCACGACCCAAGAAGATACTGAAACCAAGGGAAGAATCATCATGACTTTCCAAATTCGAGGGTCTCATACGGCCCCTCGCAGTTTAGCCTAGTTGGGGATACCCACGATGACGTCCTGGTCACAACCGGATAACATCTACATGATGTACCAATGCCCGTCCATCGCCCCGGTATGTGGAGTTCTTAATAAACCTTTAATGTTCTTTAGTTTTACAATCATAGTTTTCATTCCACGCAACATACAGACATGCTTATTCAAAATGCTATCTTAAGCAAAGAAAGCAAACAAACATCAAGCTAATCACAATATCGTAGTACCAGAAAGCGAGTAACCAGTCATCAGGATATCATATCAATCATTCCACCCAAGGCATACATTCCTAACATGGTACTAAGTAAAGGAATTTAAACATGAATCATATTCTGTATCCAACATCTGCATAATACTAAAGAATGAGGAAGAGATAGTCAACCCCACCTGTACACGTCGGAATACTGCTAGATCATCACTCCTCGCACAGTAGTCCAATACCGTCAATCTGCATCATTAGACGGTAATGATACATTACTTTGGGCTTTTAATACACATCTAACCCGACCCTAGGGGTCTGGTATCAATCAGTGCTTTAGAGTGTACACAAAACACTCCAAAAACAACATCCAAGTCCATTAACCGCAGTCAGTCCTGTGTGAACCACAGTCTACACACAATTTCTCACCCAATAGTGGGATTTCACATGTGTACGCCATACTAGCGATTCCCATTTTAGTTTAACACATAAATCTAGTGTATTAGACTCCCAACAACCATTCAAACATATAAATCAATTAAGGATTGCTGCTTACTTTATTTCTTAGCAAAAATCCCTTAACCAAACCCTAAAAACAGGATTCCCTTTCAATGAAATCAACCCCTTCAATTCCACAACTAAACAACCATCACAAATCCATCCACACTAGTGTCCAAACAGACACACAAGGAAATAAAAGGTGTTCACCACGTTATGCTTGGTTTCTAGCCACTAAACCTACAACACAAGCTCTCAAACGGATCTCCATCATTTTGATTTACTAACCATTGATAACTACTATAGATGTGATCAAAACTTAAAGAAAAACTCAAAGGAAATCAAAGAACTCACCTTTAAATCGCCCTCCAGTCGTCTCCTCCGAATCCCAAATCATTTCAGTGCGAAATGAGGAATTTAGAGCTTAAAATGTATATATAGATCACACATGGACCGCGGTCGGAAACAGACGGACCTCGGTCATTAGACAGATTTTTTCTCGTGGACCGTGGTCAGCACTTTATGGACCGCGGATGGCACTCGACGGACCGCGGTCGGCACTCTACAGACCACGATCGGCACTTTATGGACCACGGTCACCCATGTGACCTATTTTTTTTGAATTTCTCATCTGATGACCGCAGTCGTTGATGACGTTGCCAATGACCTAGGTCGCCAGTACACAATTTTTTTTTCAACATTTTCTCCAAGATTTTTCTCCAATTTCTAATACATGATACTATTTTATTTTGTTATCAAACATTAATATAAGCATTTAGAACATGGTTTCACATATTTTTACATTTGTTTCATAATTTTCAAAAATCCATTTTCAATTTGTACGCATTTGAAAATTTAGGGTATTACAGTTTTAAATATGCACACTTTATTTATTTGATGTGCCATGAATATACATGTTATGCATGTTTAGAAATCAAGAATAATGACGTATGATATGTATAAATTGTGCCGTGAATAAATATTTAATGATTCATGTTACGTATATGTTATATTGATGATTTAATCAGATATTGTGTGTTTTATCACTAAGAAAAGATTAAATAATGATCCTAACCATTTACCGGCGCGATGATGGACTGCATAGTCTCATCGTGTGTGTTCCACCCCCGATCCGGCTTGCCGACTTACCATTGATGATTTTGAACTGGGTTTCCAAGAGTGATCCCATTGCATAGATATTGCGATTTGAGTTTCCAATAGTGATTCTCTCTCCCAACGATGTGGAACACAGAGAGTAAACTCTTTCGGTCTTAATGTCAATCATAAACAAGAAATTTATTTGAAGTGCCTAATGTACAAAAGTTTTTGATATGCTTGGTTTGTTTGAATTGAAATAATGATTTAAATGTTTAGAAAGATCCATTGGGTTAAGTGTTCACCCCTTCCTTCTATTTTTCAGGTAATTAAATTACATGAAGACCATGAATATTAGTTAGGTTCTTTTTTAAAGTTTCTAATTTCTACATAAGGGCATGTTGCCCAAGTTTTGAATCTTCGGCTGTAATAATTTTTCTTTAAGATCAAATTATGTACTCAATTTTATTTAAATTAATTGAGTGTTGAATTTCATTCATTTTGAATATTATTGTCTTATTAAATTCTTAAATTTATGTGATGTATCGTCAAATACAATTAAGGCATGAAATGAGTGAAATAGAAAGACAAGTGTGTGTCACTTGTAAAGTAACACCGGCCCGACTCGCCTTGTAATAAAGTCCAAATTGAAAATCTCAAGGGTTGGGGTGTTACAAAGGTGGTATCAGAGCTCAGTTAGTAGATGTATTAGGCAAGAATTAGAAAGTCAATTCGTGGTTGTTTGACTAGAATTAGAAACTCAAATTATGGTTTCACTTTGAATTGAACCGAATCTTAAATGCCTTGGACTAGAATTAGAGAGTCAAACATTAGTTGTTTGACAAGAATTTGAAACTCAAATTGGGGTTTCACTTGGAATTGAATTGTATCTTTAATGCCCTACCTTCTAATTTTTGAAATTAAAAAATGTTTTAGAAATTATTTTCAAAAAGCAAGTATATATTTTTGAAATGTTTCATTTGGATACAAAGACTACAAGTTGAGCTAATAGTGGCTAAGCCTTGTCCCGAGTAAAGCTAAACATTAAAAAGGAGGTGGGTTATACCCCCCTAAAAAGTGCGGTTGCTAAGCAGACTTCGGTCTCGTTACCCGATTTGGAGGTTGTCCCACCAGCTTATATGAGTAGTCAGAGTTGAAGAACACTCTTGTTCGCAGACATTATACATGAATTATTCTTTTGGAATACCCGCATTATTCAGTCAAAATTAAAGTACGTATGTGTGTGTGTGTGTGTGTGTGTGTGGTTGGAACATGAATTAGAATTTGGTGAATGGTCGCTGGTGTGTGTGGTTAAATGCTGGGATTTTTTATTTGAGAGTTTGGAGAGTTGTTGTATACCAAAATGGAAGAAGATCACGAAGGTGATGTGTGTGTGTGGCTGGTTTGAAGCTTGATGTGAGCATTGATTTGGTCTGAGGTTTGAATTTCATAAGTTTTGGTCTAACTTCTAAGTTGAAATCTGAATGTGTGGTGTGATTAGACAAACTTTTCTAGTGGGAACATGAGGAACAAAGGAGGTAATTGAAGAATGATTTTGAGCCTACCAATTCATGAAGAATGGAAGGGATTTAAGCTTGATAGGAATTTAATTGAATATGTTTACGCCATTGGATGATAAATTGTAGTTGCTAGACTTTTGGGTCATGTAACACCCCAACCCCCACGTTCTTTAATTTGAGAGTTTTGGACAACCACCATTATTTTTACGGTGGACTTAACCAATTGGCGGGTCGGGCTAGTGTTACTTTACAAGTGACACACACTTGACTTTCTATTTTTCAATACCACATGCCTTAGAATAAATTCAATAGTGCAATTTCACATTAAAAAAAAATCAAGGCATTTAAAGGTAAAGAAAAATTTAGTTTCTTTATTAATAAAGGAAAGTACATAACTTTCTAATTCAAGAATAAACCATTACATTGTTTATCAACAGAGATTCATAAACTCAAGATTTAAAATCAATTTTCAGTGGAAGTCTTGATTCAAAATTGGGCAACATGCCCTTACATTAAAAAGAAACTTTAAGAAATAGAAACTTGCTAAAAAGTTATCCAAAATCCCATGATCTTCATGATTTCAAA
>JAJIYU010020711.1:0-10301 GCA_030144865.1 Tinospora cordifolia | reverse complement strand
GACTGACAAGGTGCCCATTTCTTCATAAAAAATGGATTGTCTTTCCTTTCTACCTTACATAATGAAGGGATCACGCCCTCAGAAAGTCTTATGCCTTCGGAACCACCTTTCTAGCATTTTTCCCTGTGGTAGTTTAGGGGCTACAACAGGCTGAAGTGTTCCTAACTTCTCGAGAAAAGTAACAGAAAAAGTTTCCAAAATTTTCAAAAGTCTTATGAGAGCATTATATATGGGCCTTATGTATAGGCATCCCTAAAAAGTAAACGATGTTTTTCAAAGGGAGATTGTTTTCTTAAAAATAGTTATTCTCTTAAAGATTCATGGGCGAAGCATGCTTAATAAGAGAGTGCCTTTAAAAGCTCTTATGTAAACAAAAAAGCAAACTTTGAGTAAAAATCTTGTTTTGGCCCAAAAATTGATTGTATTGACCAATAAGGATGTGTGTTTCATATAAGGAGCACATTTTGTTTCCATAGCAAAATTTTGAACATTTATTCTTATAAGGAAACTTGCTTTACGAATGAAGCATGTTTTGAACACATATATGAAATTCCTCATGAATCATAAAAAAAAAAAAAGAAAAATTGCACTTCTTATAAGGACCATACTTTTATGAGTCCAAAATTAGTTTGAAGCGTATTTTTAATTTTTTTTAAAATTTAAACTTAATTTCTTTTCATAATACACTTATAAATACTTAATATATACATGATATAATTAAAGCAAAATTTTTGAAATCATAAAGCATATTTTTCATGTAAATTCAACATTTGAATAAGCATAAAAGGTTTGACTATTAAATTAAAGAATTTTATGGTTAAAACATGCAATAAATTTTAAAACAGACATTAACTGCACTAAAAACCAAAAAAAGTTCTAGTCAAACAAGTCAAAAACATGATAATATAAGTTTGGCATGACATGGAAATGGAAATGGCTAGCAAACTAAAGTAGGTCAATTACAACCGCATTTGAATTTAAGCAAATTTAGCAATAATGTGATCTTCATTGCCAATTAATTACCATCTAATATCAAGCTTTGGCTTGACTGCTGCTTTTTGTCCTTCATGTTGACTTTGACTTTAACATTTTTTTTTAATTTCTCTCATGGATAAATGGTATTTAAGTATTAAAATCATCTAGATAAAAGTCATTAATATGCACTACTTGTTGTTTGTAACAATCAAAACATTATAGGTGAAGTTAACGAGTCAACATTCTCTCACAGTTTTTACATTCTTCTATCAAGTTGGGCTTTGGAAAAAGATCATATGCAAAGGTTTCAGATAGAGTCGATAGATAGAATTTTTTATGATTTCAAACAGTTAGCTTAGCCATTTATACACTTTGTATATATTTAAAAACATTTTTGTGTGACCAAGAAAATCATGGATGCTAATCATAAATGTATATGCATGCTTCATTTGTTGTGGATTATGATTACTTTTCGCTTGTTATAATTTTGTTTAATAATTTCATACCACTGGTTATTTTATTAGTTGTTAGTGCTATATACCACTTTTTATAATTTCTTTAGGTTCGCTACTTACGTGAGCAGTAGTAGGAATCAAGTTATCAATCAATATGAAGCAAAGTGAAATAAATGAGGCACAAAATTGACATAGTTCAGCGTGGCCTACGTCTATAGAGTTGCACCTACGTGTAAAAAGTTCTACTGATGTCAAATAAGAAGATTGTTATAATACAACTAATGCAATAACTTTTAAATTGATGTCACACGTTACAACGAGTTCCTAATAGAACTTTGATGAAGCAAACTCACTCAACTCAATAGGTAGACTTCTCTTAGTTATGATCATTTGTTAATGATTCTAAAAGTCGTGCCTGTAACATTCCGCCTCTTATGCCCCATCGAGCCCATCATCCGACGGTATAATTTGTGACAACCCATATTTTTGGCATCAGATTGACGGATCCGACATATATATATTCTATATACTTTTTGAAATTTTAATGAAAATATACAAAAATTTTTTTAATGTTTCTCAATTTCGAGTTGTTTATTGAAGAAAATGAGAATAATGCGAAAAAATGCAATTTTGATAAGAAAACACATGAGACTATAAGAGAAATGTGTTTTCTTAATAGAAATGATTTTTAGGATTGGTTATTGAATTTTTGTAATAATTATAAAATTTTTATAAGGATAAATGAAATTTTTAGGAGAAAAATATGATTTTAGAGAAATTATTTAATTTTTGAAGAAAATAATTGAATAAATGATGAAATGATGTATAATCGAAGTATTTTGATGAGAAAGGATGAATTAACAATTTTTAATAATTTTAGAGAGAAAAAATACAAATTTTGGTATATATATATATATATATATATATATATATATATATATATATATAAACGGGGTATATGTATAAAAGAAAAGAAAAAAAAAAGGGATTTGGCGCACGGGCCGGATCTAGGTCGGGCCTAGATTCGGCCCCTAGGCCCGACCAGTTGCACGGATGCGCGTGGGCTAATGGCTCGTGCGGCTTTGAAGCCCAGACCGTGGGCTGGTCCACGCCTTGATCGGCCCACGCGCCCAGACTACCTTGCCCTTGCATTTTTGGTGAATTTGGCGATTTATAGCTTGATTTCTTTGATAAATTTCAGCAATTTTCTAGGTTTTTCCAACATAAAACCATGGCTGCTCATGGTATTTGAATCCATAGTTTTGCCATCAAGCTCAATCTCAAATGTAACCAATGAATGTTGCCAACTGGGTAGCCAGCATGGGAGCTTGGGAGCCACTTGGATGGTCACATGTCACTCCATTTTGCCATGCAAGCACCCTCCATGCAACAAACCCCTTCTTTGAGTACAAGTTCAGAAAATTTCAGCAGTTGTAACCTTCTTCACAAGCTCAAATCTCTCTCGTTTCTTAGCCAAATCCTCTGAATCTTAGCTTGTTTTGAAGCTCATACTAACATCTATGAAGTTCCACAAGCAGTTCGCTAAATCTTGGGGCTATCTATAGCTAAAACCACCGAGAAAAGGGGTTGTTCACAGTGGTCAAACCCAAAAAATCAGAAAGGGTTGTGTTGGAGCCACCTTTGGAGCTTCGGATCCTAGGCCGTTTCAAGCCCATCTTGGAGGTGAGATAGTCCATCTTCTTCATTTTCATTTGTACTCTAACCTCCAATCCTTAGAAAACGAAAAATGAGGCCTTACATATGATTTCCTAGCTATTAAAGTTGGTACCTACTCACTGTTGCAACTATATAACAAAAATAGTGTTGGAGCAACTATAGGAAGGCTCACACCTGAACCATTCCAGGCTCGTTCCTGAGGTAAAATCCATCAATTTACCCCTTAGCATGTGTATTCAAGTATCCAAGTGGTAGAAACCAAAAATTGAAACATTTAATACATTTTATAAGCCACTATTGTTAACTACTAAACTCACTATTACAACAGTGCCCACAGAAACCAGTTTGAGACCAGATTTGAAGCCATATTTGAAACACGTAAAGGCACCCATTCGAACCGAAATCAGAGGCATTTTAGACCTCATAGTAGATGTTACAGAAAGGTATAAAGATCTGACTTTGAGCCTTTGTGAATATGATTTGCTACACTTACAAATATGTTATGCTTGTTGGAGTGCTAGGACTTAGAACAATTTCTTGTGTTCTTTTAGAATGTAGCAGAGAAATTGATGGAAAGATAGATGTGATTTTAGTATTACATGTTACTGATTCGAAGTATTATTCATTAATGAATGTTTTATAACCTACATACTGCAATTAGACACAAGAAATGACCCATGGAATTGTGGTTTAGTGGGGGAATGAATACTAGAAAGATAGTAAAAATTATGAACCCAAAAAATTCCTATAATCTGGCTAAAAATTCTGAGATGAAATTAACTGACCAAACCTTGGTAGATTGAGCTGAAATTTGGTGGAAAGATCCCTAAATAGGTCTAAAATATGCTTACCAACTTTCAAAGCATTCTGATATAGATAAGTGGGTCAATTTAGGCAAACAGTCACTGCCTATTACAGGGTATACGGGATTTTTACAGTCTCTGTTATTATACCTAGAAACTCTAGTAAATGATGTCCAAAAATTGTGATTTAAAATTCTGGAGAAATTTTGAGGGGTCTAGAACAGATATGCAAAGTTTGGCACAAATCTGATGTACAGATTACCCGCAGAAAAATTGGAATAATGGTTGCGCAGATAGGGTTACAAACTAAAGTTGAGCCTAAGTGACGGGAATTGGGAATCTTGACCCAATTCGGCCCAATTGACTCAATGATGACCAGAATTGACCATTTGGGACTCTGTTGACTGGTTAGGTCGAATTCGAACCTTCAAAATTAGCATTGATGAAGTGGGGTCAAATTCGAACTTTTAGTTCATACCACGAAAATACCCGTTTGGAACATTCATGACGAAAATTCATCATCGTGTCGGTACGTGGTTGATAATCTCCCTTTAATATTTCATTAGTGATAAATAGTGGCATGATAAATTCATGATAGTAGTGACTAGCCTGTATTCATGGAAAGCAGGTCAAAGCATGGATCATATCATCACAATCATGCATTATTAACCCTACCCTAAGCATGCATTTCTAGGCATGGCATGTATAATCATGACATATATAATCATGGCATATTTCTAAGCTAGGCAAATAGTCATGCACATAATACTTGAATCAAAATAATAAGATAAAATTTAGAAATCACTTCCACCTTAATATGCTTAATTCGTTGATCTTGATAATCCAAGCCTTTTGATCCTTCACCCTAGAAATTCAAGACTAATGGGTTATTTGTGTGTTTCTAACATCACTAGGCCATAGTTTAATGATCTTACATCAGATATGGTCTCTCATATGCGAGATCATCACCATAAATAAGCTAGAATATGGCCTCAAGTCTGTATATCGCAATAGGGAAATAGGTTATCGCATTGGTCGTTGTGTACGGGTGAAAATAGTGTTCTTGGGTCCTTATTGTGGTAGGCTACCACGGTAACCCCCACCACATTAATCACATTACTAAAATTGAGAGGAAAAACTGGATTTTTGGTTCACTACCATGGTAGGCTATTGCGGTAATCTGTGTAATTTCGTTGCACTATCGCGATAACAAATCGCACTACTGCAGTAATTTGTGCACAACTGATTTTCTGGGTCTATTTTCCATCGTTCCTACTTCCCTATAGCCATGCATCCTATTAGTTCAACTTCTAGTTGTGAAACATGAAATATGGATCGGGATAGGGTAGTTATACTTCATTTTGCGCCTTCAAACTTCTCTATTGCTCCAAAAGAACTCCCAAGTATCTTTGTAGCTGAACACTATTTCACTTTTCCTACTACACTACTTGTTGTATAGAACAGTCAAGGAATGCTAGAGACTACTAGGAGAGCAAAAAGAAGACTAATTCCTTCTTGTTAGGATGAGGAGAATGGTTGCCCAAGCCTTGGTTTGTATAAAGTCTCAATGAGCATGATTTAGAAGGTTTGGAGTGTCTATTCTTTAGAAACCTTTCTAATTCTCCAATTTTCTTGTTCTTCACGCACAAGGAATAACAATAATCGATTTTAGAAGTTCCTATTATGTTTAGAAGCTTTTCACAGTGTTTTGGCAACTTTCCAATTTGTTTTTGTGCATGTTTCACACACACTACCTCGGTAGTCAACTGTGTTTCCAATTCTATTTTATGGGTTTTCGATGCATTACTGCAGTAGGGAATTACATTACTGCGGTAACTAGAGCACTTTCCATTTTTCTCAATTTTCTGCATTCCACAAAGCATTACCGTAGTAGGGTTTTCATTACCATGGTAATTAGTGGAGAAATTTTGTGTTTTGTTTTGTATTTCATCCCAATTTGTCGATTCTTTCATATATCAAATTATATGTCTTTTATACTACAATTCCATGGATTTTTCAAGGATTATTTCATCAAATAATTTTATTTATTGAATTTTCGTACAAATTTTTGGGCTATTAAATCGAAACTCTATAAATCTCTATGTATTGTCCCACTTACAATCTTACACTATACTTGTCATTTATTTACTTGCTTTGTGAATTTATGATTTGTCATTCAAAGTTGAGAAAATTGCTAATTGCAATTCACCCCAACATAAATTAAGCCAACTATTACAACCTTAAGATACTAATTCAAACCCCAAATTTAGCACATACAACTTTCTACCACATTACATCAATCTTTAGCTAGGAATCAACATGAGAAACTAAATTTGAATAGTTTAGGGCGCAGGATTGGATATGATTATTTTTATAGGATAAGATAGGATTAAATCTGACTGGATAGATGTATTATAATATAATGAAAGTGAGATTGAACAAAATGAGATACAATAATCCCACAAGTTTAGGTAGGATTGTTTTATCACATAATAGTTGAATAAGTAATGTGTAACACCCTGTCTCCCCCTCATGGCCCCAAATTGCATCCAGTCGAACAGACAATGATCCAACACATTCACTTCACGTGTGTTTATGTTAGATATTTCTTTTTCTCGGGTCGTATGAAAAGTGGATGTGTCATATTATTTTTATTGTTTTTTGTGTCCCCAATCCCTAAGACTACCTAAGTAGTTAATTTATGGAGATTTCATAAAAATACATGTGCAAATAAATCACTATCATTTATTTGAAAAAAATAATATATATCAATCATTATGGCCACCTAGGAGACGAAGTGTTGCTTTTTCTCTTTTTCTTTCTTTTTTGACCTTTTCACTGTCCCAACTCTTTGAGACTTACTGTGACATGTCAACTCATATAGATTCTACATAAAACACTATGAAATCTTTAAATAAAATAAATTATTATCATTATTTGAAAATCAATTTCAATATCTAATTGGTATAATCATTTTTGAACTTATTCAATAAAACATCTTTAATTGAAAAGGAAACTAGGGTCAATATGCCCGACTTAAAACAAAAGTTTGAATCCAGAAAAGAAAACTTTGGAACTAATTTACGTAGCCTCTGATCTTTAGTTTCTTGAAATGTTAGAAAAAGGGATAAGTTCAAGAGCTTAATGAATCATCTCAAATATTTAAGTTATTATTTCAATCAAATAAAACGTACATGTCAAATAATTTCATAGATTAGGTGATTCAAGCAGTTACTTGTTTACAGTTAACATTACAACCGATAGGGTTAACCTCGGTGTGCTCCATTCACATCAATAGAAAGGGAAACCCAATACTTTATGCCAACTTCCAATGGATATAGGTCTCACCCATTATCTGAGAACTAGGGTCCCGCCCATTGTTCCATTCTGGTGAACTAGGGACAACCCTATCGTTCCATTATTGAGAACACCTACAGTAGTCCCTTGTAGAATACTTCACCGGTGCGTGATTCAATTCTTTGTTAATCATTCCTTAAACCAATCAATTAGATATTTATATCTAGTATAAATAGGAACTAAACATGTGAGCATAGTAAACATCATAGACATGTTATAACATATATCATATCATCATATATTGTGCATCATTATCTATGTAGTTCTAAACATGCATATTTTAGACATGAAATGTACAATGAATTCAAATAGAGCATGAATATTCAAAGCATAATAATCACACATGCAAGCCTTATATAAATCAAAATTATAAAGTAAAACCCAAAAGTCATCTCCACATTTGAAGCTTAAATCCTTTATAGTCCTTGTGGTGTTATCTCAAACTTTCTTTGAGTCTTCAACCTTAAAGGTTAAGAATCTATGAACTCACTATGAAGAACAAATTAAACCTTCTTTTCTACACTTAAGGAGAGAACAAAGAGACTCTCTCATTCTATTGAACTAGAAGAAAACTAAGAAGAAGAAAAAGAAAAGAAAAATGAGATAAGATAGTTTGAGGAAAAAAAGAGTAGTATTTATAGACATCATTAGCTAACTTGCTCACATGCAAGTTGTATAACTTGCCCACATGCTTCATGTGATTTTCTTGCACACATGCTTCATGTGATTTGCTTGCACACATGCTTCACATGACTTGTTCACATGCATCTTGCTCATATGTGACTTACTTACATCAGATGCCATGTCACTTTTTATTTCATTATTTTTTATGCCTTGTCACACCACATGTCTTGCCACACCACTCCTTATACATCCACTTTTACCTAGTTTATATCATTTTTTCTCTAATTTCTCATTTTATTTTATTTCTTATAATTTATTTTGTCAAATCTTTTATTGAATAATAAAATTTGAATAATATTTTTAATTAATTAATTATTTTATTTTATTTTTAACCAATATATGTGTATATATACAATGTAAATATGAGTATATATATACATTATTTTATTGTCATGTTTATTTACTTTAACTAGTATTTAAAAAGTCTTATGAATCCTTGGGGCATTATATTATGAGTCCAAGATTGATTTTAATTCCATCCCTATGGAATCAAATGTTAGAATATGATATATTTTTTTAAACCTATCACATTCTATCACATGTACTAAACAGCCACTTAAGGGGAAAAATATACTTGACAAGCTTAGTTTTTGTGTGCTAGCTCAAAACTTCCAATTTTTTCAAATTTTCTCTTCTTTTCCCTCTTTATCGTCTCAATCTAGTGAAATTTAATGAAAATGAGGCGCATTAGTTGTTGTATTAATCTTGGGCACATGTTTTTATTATTAAAATTGTAATCTAGATGCAAGAAGTCTCCTCATATAAGAAGAGTGCTTCTCTTCACCTTTGCCAAGATCCAATTATCAATCTGTATTCGAGGAGTATGCTTCTTAAAACATTGATAAATTTATGGTTGCTCGTTATGCAAGAAGTGTGCTTCTCCTAGTAGGAAAGAAGCTTCTCCTACCAAATAAGCAAATAAGCATTGTTACATATAGACTTGAAAAATTGGCATTTATATTTAACAATCTTTCCATCTTTTTGCTATCAACATTGTTTATGCAAATTCATTTCCTTGTCTTAGCTCATTACCTTAAGAGAAGGGTTTGGAGAAAAGTTTACTATTGGAAACAAGAGACAATAGACCACATTTTCTTATTTGTCCCTTTGCTTCAAGGATTTGGGACTATTGAGGGATTTCTCTAATAACATGTTTGTTGTTCCATGTTCATTAGATGACTGTTAACCTATGCTGGTCATCTAGTGGTTTCATCGAGCATGAAAAGGAGTCGCTACAATCGCTTCGTTTACTTCTTTTTGGATGTTATTGTTAGAATAAGTGAGCGAGTTTTCTTTTCTTCTTTTTCTTTTCTTTTTTTTTTTTTTTTTGGATTGATCCAAAAAAAAAAATGAGCCAAGTTTGGGAAGCTGTTAAATTTATAACAAGCTCTAAGTATTTTCGACTACCATGGTAGAGGGGTGTTCCTTAATTGACTAGGTTAGTAATTAGGGAAAATGCTTGGTATGTATACATTGTAGCCAAAATTTCTTTGAGAGGCCGCTTATCTAACAATTCTTTAAATAGAAAGTACTTTAAAAAAATATTTTGCAAAAAACTAGTTTCACAAAGCTTTTTGTGATAATAGAAAGTTATGTTTCACTATATTTTATGTAAAAGCATATGTTAAAGTTGCCTTATGGATTCATTTCTTACAACTGGAATGTATTACCATCCCTACCCTAACAAAGATTTAGTGTGCATTTTATTTTAATAATTATTTTGCAATATTTAAAAATTTAAAAACATTGAAACTTGTTTGGTTAAAAGATTTAAAAAAATATTTTTTAAATTTTTTGAAAAATTAATTTTTTCTAAAAAATTATATGTATATATATATATTTTTTTTAATGTGCCAGCCAAAAGCAACATTTTTTTAATAATTTTTTCTAATGAGGAGGGAAAAGCTAGCTGTCGAGGAGTCCATATGCGGAGCTTGTAGATCGTCCGATGCACCTTTCTCAAGAATCTCTATGTTATCCAACGGATCTTTCTAGCTTACAAAGCCAATGTCCCTATTATTAATTCATCACTTCCAATTCTTTCCCCTTACAACTTGCAAGTAGCGTAATTCGTCCTTCAAATTTCACCTCCTCCTTCAGTTTGAAGGCGTAATCCTCCTGAAGAAATCTCGTTTCGGTACGTCTCTAGGGTTTAATATTTTCATTTCACGAACGAGGGTTTTCTATGATTTTTTGGTTTTTCATGCCTTTTGAATGCTCGGAATTAGGGTTTCTATCTATCAGATTCCAGTTGTTTGAGGAAATTAGGTTTTCTTCGTTGTTCTTCACCATGGATATTCTGTTAGTTTCCTGTGAAATTCTTATTTTCTGTTCCTCAGTGCAATCTGGG
>JAJIYU010020710.1:0-10302 GCA_030144865.1 Tinospora cordifolia | reverse complement strand
TGAGAAATCTGAAAGCTAGAATTACAAAGAGTACAAGATGTTATGTCAATTGTCTAACCAGTCACCAAAAGTGTACCTTCGACTGATTTTATTGGAAGCGATCCATGTACAAAACAGGATTTTGGATCTTTCCCAAATCCTAGTACTATCTTTACATATGTTACTAAAAATCCTACTATTCCTTTCCTCTCGTATGCTACATCAAACAGCAAAAATGATGATTCTTCTGTAGGCTTTTAGTTTTTGGACTTGAACATCCTCCAAAACTTGCTCTTTAGATCCTATCATCCACAATCTAATTCCTTGACACCTTTGCGTCCAACCTTTCCAAACATCTTCTGCTGTGAATTTGTAGCTCCCGAATATGTGGCTTGTGGTTTCTTCGTCACTCCTGCATAGGCAGCAAATGGAAGATTTTAAGGAGTGATTAGGCACCTTTTTTTTTTTTTTTTCTTTTTTTTTGGCACTATATCATCCACATTCAATTTGTTAAGAAGAATGAGCCAAGCTAGAATTTTTGCTTTGGTGGGGGTTCTTGCTTTCCACACAAAATTGGCATATTGGAATGGATTTGAGGCTGTCTAGAGGCTATTTAATTTACTGTAGAAGGACTAAACTGTGAATCTATTCTCTTTACCCCCCACCCATTTGTTTCTGTTCGGATTTTCCAAAGAATGAAACGGCTGCAACAGATTGAGCATTTCATTAATTTCCTGCATCTAGTTTTCCCTAATGTTTCTGGTGATGTAGAAGTTCCAAGCCCAACTTCTTATTCCTTCTTCCGTTGCTCGTTGGATGAAAGCTGATATGGGGGCTTCATGTTTATTAGATAATCTGTACAGGCCTGGAAACATATATTTTAGATTGTCATTGGCACACCATCTATCCTCTCAAAATCGGGCCTCCTCTCCTGTAATACACCGGGTCCCACTACATGATGATATTATCCCCACTTAGCCACGGACACACCGTGGGGGTTTTGTTCTTGGAGAGACTCGAACTTGAGCCACCCCCAAAAGGCCTTGGCACTAGTGAACACCTGCGTATGTACTCATAGCCCTGTCTCAACTCCGAGGTCCAACCAATGTGGGATTATTACATCTCCCTTGCCTACCTTCCATCTGATATGCTTTCTAAACTGAGGGTACAAACTGGCTATTGCTCTCAAGGGAGATTTTCTGCTACTTCTTTGACTAAAACACCGACCTCCCTGCCTCTAGCTAGATGACCATGAATGCTTTTAATTATTTTAGCCCATAGTGTATCAGGTTGCGTATAAAGTCTCCAAAGCCATTTTCCCATGAGCGCTTGGTTTCTCTTTATGATGCTGCCAATACCCAATCCTCCTTGTTCCACATTTTTACAAACTTGCTCCCAATTCACCGAATGTTGGCCTTTCTCCTTTCCTTCATGTTTCCATAGCAATCTCCTTAGACTTTGTTCAATTTTGTTGGCCATCCCTTTAGGAATCTTAAAGATCGAAAGGAAATAAGTTGGAGTGGCCTCCAAGACCCTTTTTAGGAGGAGAAGACGCCCTCTCCTTGAAAGATAACTGCCTTTCCACCCCTCAACTCTTTTGTAGATGATGTTGATCACTGGACTTCAGAAGTCAAGTTTATTTGGACCTCTAGAAACCTTCATTTGCTCGGCCACCCTTTCAAGGTCTGCTTCCTCCACGTTTAGACCTACCATCTTGCTTTTTTCTGCATTTATTGACAGCCCAGATATAAAACGTAAAGCATTCAAAGCTTCTTCAACATGCTGGATTTCTTTTTTGTCATTCCTCATGAATAGAATGCAGTCATCTGCGAAGAGAAGGTGGTTCAAACCTATGCTGTCCTTCCCTACCTTCAACCCGATTATGCATTGTCTCTCCTTAGCTCGTTGCATGATTCTGGTGAAGGCGTTAGCAACCAAAGTAAAGAGGAAGAGAGATAGAGGGTCCCCCTGTCGTAGGCCTTTCTAACCTCCAAACTTTCCCCTTGGTCGACCGTTGATGAATATGGAGTAGGATACTGATGATAGACATCTCTGGATCCACCTCTCCATTGCGTGCCAAAACCTTTAGCTTCCATCACATAGTCCAAAAAACTCTATCTGATCGAGTCATACGCCATTGCGAAATCAACTTTTAAGAGGAGTCCTTGTTTCTTTCCCGCTCTGTACTCTTCCACCACCTTATCAGCAATTAGGGCCATGTCTAGAATCTGTCTGTCTTTAATGAAAGCCATTTGGAGCTTGCTGACCGTGGTGTGGAGGACATTCCTCAGTCTAATAGTTAAAGTCTTAGCTATTATTTTGTAAACACTCATTATTAGGCTGATTGGCCGGTAATCAGTGATCTTGATCGAGTTGAATTTCTTAGCTATGAGGCATAAATAAGTTTCATTGACTTTGCTATTAATCACATCATCTTGGTGAAACTCTTTCATGCAGTCTAAGATGTCTTGTTTTATCGTATCCCATTCCTTTTGGACGGAAGTCATGGTGAACCCATCGGGGCCTGGAGCCTTGTCTCCATCACAACTGAATACCGCTTGCCTAATTTCATCTTCCTCAAATGACCTCTCGAGCCAGCATCTATCAGCTTCCGAAATTCTGTGCTAGTTCAGACCTTCTATTCCCCATTTCTTGGAGCTTGTTTCCTTAAAGCTAGATTCGAAATGGCTAATGATTGCTTCCTTTATTTGATCGACATCATCCAAGATTTGACCTCGACTATCGTCCAGTCTATTGATTATGGCCCTTGCCTTCCTTAGGGTGAGAATTCCGTGGAAGTATATGGAATTCACATCACCTTCCTTGGCCCAGTTCAACTTGGCTTGCTGTCTAGCTTGTCTTTCCGTTCGACATTCTAGTTGTTGAATTTGCTTGACTGTGTCTAGCCTTTTAACCATTATATCCGGATTATTGTTGCCTCTTCCCAAATCAAGATCCAACTGTTTGACAGTGTGGACCAGCTGCTTTAGCTTCACCTGGTCTTGGTGTTGTTGATTGTTGTTCCATTCTTTCAGCTTGTTCTTCAAGTGTTGGAGTTTCATCATACATTTTTTCCCAGCCCAGCCTTTGGGTTATTCTCTTCCCACTCCTTTTGGACCAACTCCTTAAACCCCGGATGTGATGCCCAAGCATTTTCAAATCTGAGTAGGGCCGGGCCCGATATTATTTTCGTTGTGTCCAAAAGTATGGGCCAATGGTCCGAAACAATTCTTTCCAGTCCCCAAGATCTTCGATACGAGGGCTTTTCTCACCATGAAGTGTTACCTAGAAAACGGTCTAGTTTGCAAAGGAAGGGGGGGGGGGGGGGTTGCTCCAAGTAAATTTAATATTCTTCATCTCCGACTCTTTTAGGTGCAGGTCTTGAATCCACTTGTGAAAGAGATGTATTTGGCTCATGGTGTACTCCCCATGCATCTTTTCAAAGTGATTTCTCATAATATTGAAATCTCCATTGATACACCACGCCCCCTGCGTGATGGTTGATATAGCTGCTAACTCGATAAGAAAATCCTCCCTGTCGATATTGGCACATGGGCCGTAGATTGCTGAGAACCACCATTCTTGATCATCTGCTTCCTTCAGTCTGACTATGAGGGAGTATTTGCCTCCTAACTTCTCATTCATCACGAATTTCCGAGAATCCCACATAATGATTATACCCCTTGTTGATCCTTTTGTTGCCAGGTCAATCCAATCTACGAAGGATCGTTTCCACCCGCCATCGTCTGTCTGTCTATCACCCTCCTCGTAGTTCTTGAAGGTTGATGATGTCAGCCTTGGAGGCTCGAAGAGTCTTTTGAACAACTTGAAATTTTAAGGTGTTGCCCACGCCTTTAATATTCCAACTAAGAATCTTCATGAGCATCGAAAAAACCCAATGGGACAAGCTGAGGGAGGATCAACAGACCTCCACCAATTGAGCGTCAATCGACATCAGGAATTTTTGAATGCGCTCTATCTCCTTTTCTTGTATGTCTTCTATGTTCTCCAACTACTGAGCTCTGCATAGGAGGAAGGTTTCACTTTGCGGCTCTAACTGAGTTCTCTCCACTACTGTTTTTGGCTCTAGAAGCTTTTGTTGGCTAGTGGTAGCATGACTCTTTTCTGTTGGTTTCCTTGTCGTGAGCGGAGGTGTGGGGGCGATGAAGGAGCGTGGTGTCTCGTCTGATGTATCAGATCAGAGAGAAGTGGAGTGGGATGAAGGGGATGTAGAAGTTTTGAGGATTAGGACGTACCTGGCTATGTCGACCTGCCGCATATTGTTGTGGATTCCCTTTGTCTTTTGAGTACCAGGTAGAGGCATCATTTGTGGATAGAGGAGTTTCCGAGATCCTGTTTAGATTCGAGTTCAACGCAGTACTGGGTTCCCTTTCGTCCTCTAAGCTTGTCCCTGGCAGTTCCGATTGCGCTTCCCATCGAGCCAAGACTCCCATATAGTCTCGACATTCTTGTCTTTTCTGTCTTCGGTACACTCGGAGTTGCTTCTGAGTGGCGATCATTTGCTTGTTGTAGTGGGGCCCCTCCAGGTTTTTATATTTGTCCAAGTCCATATTTGCTGGTTGGGCCTCCTGTTCTTTTTCTCTACAGGTCCTGGAATGCGGTCCGTCTAGAAATGTTCGATACTGGGCCTTTGCATCCAGTCCGGGTTGGACTGGGTTAGGGTGCCCTTTAATGTGCTTGGCTTTTTGGGCCCCTATATATGGCCCATAGCTAGTGGATCCTTCCGTCATTCGGTTTTGTCGTGGACCTTTAATTCCTAGACCTTTGCTTGAAGTCTGTTGAGTGTTGATCACCTCCTTGGGTTTGATGGTTCGTTCACTTTCTCAATGTGGCATCACACGTGGCATTACTGTCTCTTGCCACTGTGCTCGCCTCTCCTTCCTTGCCACCTGTTGTAGTTCGTCGTCATGAGCTGCCTGACATTTGAGAGTCATCCCCTGCACCTCTGCTTTCATTGCGTGGCCATCATGAGAATTAACTGCTCCGTTACTGTTATTGTTATTGTCCTCGTTATCGAGAATTTGAATTTCATCGCTGCTCCGGTCGTTGGACTGATAGTGGCTGACGAACATACCCTCCGGGAGTCTGTTTGTCATGAATTGGTCAATAATTTGAGACCTGAGTTCCGCTTTCTCCTAACCCTAGTTTCTTTCTATCTCCACCAATCGGAACTCTTGGACCCCTTCTTCGTCGTAGATTTCGAATTCTTTTGGTAGAAACCCTGAGACATGTCGCTTCAGTTTGATGATCGCCATCTCCATAATCGATCTAGTCGAGGTAGCTTCGGCTATATCAAGGAGCCTTCCGCGTGCCCCCCCAATCTTACCGAAGGTGTAGATGTTGCAATGCTTTGGGGGGATTCCTTCGATTCCCAACTAGTTGTTCCGACAAGCCACTTGCCCACCCTGGTTTTTCGTTTCCTCGTTCCATTCCTCAATGTAGAATCCCCCTAGATAGATTTGGTACATCTCGGCTCGTAAGGTAGCCATATCCACTAGGTCATTAGATATTAGTAAGCCTCACGCAATGTCGAGCTTGCGAATGTGTATCTCCTTCCGGAGCATGTGCCTTAGGGATATTTCAATTGTTGCCCAAGATGTTTGGTCTGAAGTTCTCATAATTGAGAACCAAGAGTTGCGTTTGGGTCTGTGTTCATTTCTTCCCCTTCTTTGGCTCGTTGGCGATACCCCTTTATTGTTGGTTCGGACGTGGTGTCTTCGTGTCCTTTCTTCCTCTTGAATTGCCTGCCACTGGGTACTTGCTTCGTTGTTGTCTCGCCTTCTTGTGGTTCTCTCCCTTGGACTGTATGTCGTCTGTATTCTGCTGTCCATATACGCTGGCATATCTTGAACCACCCTGTCCAACGCTTTCCATAGTTGTCTCCATGCTTCTATGGTGCGTTCCTCCGGGATTATCACACTTTGCTGTTGGCCATTTACCAGTTTTGTGAGCTTCAGAAATCGACCGTTGTTGTTCACATTACCTCCATTATAGTAGTATGTCCTCTGTTCCGGAAGACCCCGATCGTGCCCTTGCTTCTTGTGTCTGCTTCGATTAGCTCTCCTAGTTTGTTGTACAACCAAGTAGTCGTTTCTCTTCTTATCGCGATGTTGTACGTCTGGTTCTTCGTCACCTCCTGGATGAGGATCTCTTCTCCTTCTTTTGTGTAGCAGATACAGAAGTGTTTGAATCTCGTTTGAAAGGATAGATTTTCCCATTCCCTGTGTACCGAGGTTTGAAACTTGGATTTTCCTCACCCCTTCATACCATTGTCAGTAATTTCTTTTATCGTTCACCTGCATCTGTTGATTATCCAAGGCTTTTTCTTGCTGTTTCTTTTGTTTTTTCCTCACCACTGTTATCCACCCTGGTCATCCTCGTCGTGGTTATCCCCTTGTAACACCTATCTCTAGGATCTTCTCGCTTCCACGTGTTGAGCCAGACCTTTACGAGCGATGGGATGCGTGTTATCGTCGTTTTGCCATTTATGGTACTATGTAGTTATTTCTTCGTTCTGCCATTCCGTTGTCCTCGCATGTTGTTTCTCCGTTCTTTCCGTTCGCTTCTCCGTTCTTCCTTGTCGTAGTCCTGTTTGTGTCACTTCATATTTTGGTTTCCGCCATGTTCCGTACTCACCGTTTCTTCTCCTCGTTATCTCCGTTCTCTCCGTTCTCGCCATCCAGTATTTTTTTCGTAGAACTTTTACTTCAAACCAATGTTTCTTGGAAGGAAGGTGGTGGTAGGCGTTGTTTTTCCATAGAATTTAATCCCAAACAATAGTAGATGTCAACACAATCATTGAAAAGCTTCTCTATTGAGCTTCATGGGCTACACATTTTTCATTTGTATTTTATGCTTGCAAGTTCTCAGAAACTATTTTTATCATGTAATTGAGTTGGGTATGAAAGGCATTGAGAACTTTGCAATGAAGCAAAAGAGGACTTATGCCACAACTTCGGAAAAAAATGCAGGGTGGTGAACGAAGTATGGAACAGATGGACAACAACGAATCAGAATTTTAAGGCTCCAGACAATGGTAGATGGTTTGAGGCGCCATAGTTTTTGAAATCGTTGACAACCACACACTATTGGAGATGTGCTCTTTTTGCTACTTGGTATGGATATGGGAGGAAAGGACAATCAAATTAGAACAATAATGTAGAAAGAATTTGTGTAGAATAGTGTCTTTCTTTGCATCTTGGGTCTCAGTTTCAAAATTAGCAGGGGGTATTCTTGGGCCAAATGGTGTAGAAACTGGACATCCATATTGGTCTGACTTGAGGATGTTTGTTTTGTGGGGATTAGCCAGTAGGGTGTTTCAGCTGTTTGTATTTGTTTTTAAGTGCTCAGGTTATCTCATCCCTTATCATGTACTATTTTTGCTATTTAATATAACTATCTTGTTTCCTATTTAAAAAAAAATTTATGATACTTTTACTAAAATGTTTCTCTCTTCTATGCAGCTGGGAGGTCTTCTGATTTGCTTTTGAAGGTACATGCAGTATTTCAAGCTTGTTATCTGTATCAATGGTCTCTCTTACTCTGTGCTTGTTGTTTTAAGTTTTCCTATTTGCTTGTTTAGTAGACTGTTGCAGAGATCAAGCAACAGCAACCAAATGCCCATCTCAAAGCATTTCAAGTTGACTTGTCATCCTTCCAGTCAATGATTGAGTTTAAGAACTCCCTTCAACAATGGCTTTTGGATTCTGATATGCATCTCTCAGTACAACTGTTAATAAATAATGCGGGGATATTGGCAACTTCACTAAGGTTCACTACTGAAGGTTATGAGCGGTAATTATCTCAATTGGATTTTGTACTTCTATGATTGTGTTTCTTGTGGTATCCATTTTCCTATAATAATCTCACTTTGTAGGATAATTTCTTCATATATATTTTTAAATGCAGACTTTGTATTTTAATAATTGTACTTTGCATGGTACCCTTTTTTCCCCTTTTTGTTAAAAAAAATGGTTGTCTCAGAAATTCTTGAAATATTTAGAAATTCGTATTGTATGTTGTCTATCTAGGTTTGAGATAGATACTTTCTTGGCGACTTCATTTTTTCCCATTCTTCTATGCTGTATTTTCTAAAATCTTCTGCCTAGCTTGTGCATCAGCCTGTTACTTCTAGTTAGTCTAAATTCACAAGGTGGGACACTCATTGATATTTTATTTTATTCTTTTACTAATATGATCTGAGGCTATTTCAACTGAATCTAGTAGAATTCTGTGCATTTGATTTTGATATCCATGTAAATGTATTGAGAATATTTTTAATATTTGGAAAGAACCATACAACAGGCGTATAGAGTTTTTTTTTTCTTTTTTTTTCCTAAGAAACAAAAGGTATTCATTATAGATATAAATTGTTTTTCCGGTGCATTTTCAATAAATTACCTAGTATCCTGTAGTATTATTGACAGACTTTCTTTTGATATTCGTATACATCATAACCTACCGCATAAGTATTCAAAATTATACCACCCTTCCAACCAATCTGAAATGTTGTATTCTAGTGAGAAGGAGCAATTGCGAACCCAAAAGGATGCTAAGGCTTGGGATTTCTTCAACACATCAGCTGGAGGAAAGAATTTGTCCTTAAACAATTGGGAGTTCCTTTCTTTCCAAAGACACCAAAGGAATGCAAAGTATACCACTATCCAATGAGCCTTCCACTTTTGATTCACCTCCTCTATAAAAGGGAATACAAGAAACTATGGTTTAGGATTATAGTTTCCTAAGAAGACTTGGAAATGAAATTTCCATCTCGGCCATATTACTCTAGCATACCAATAGTTGGAAAACAAATGAGCAGCTGATTCTGAATTTTGTTTAGGTAAGTAAAAGCATTATGGTGACAATAGCCAACATGGGAACCACATGTTGAGTATGCCCCTTGTATATGCCTTATCTTAAAAAGACTGCGGCTCAAGAGGTTCAAGATTTCCACCATGTTAGCTTCATGACGAGTTTGTATAAAACCATCTCAAAACTACGGGCTAATAGGCTTAAAGTGGTCTTGTTGGCAACAATATAAAAAAAAATCAAGTGGCTTTTGTAAAAGGAAGATAAATCACTGATGCTGTGTTGGTACTTGGTGACAAATGGACTTGTTGAGGATAGTAGAGCTGGCAAAAGAAGAGGAGTGATTGCTAAAATTGATATCGAAAAGGCCTACAATATATGGTTAACTGGGAGTTTCTTGATTTTGTACTCATGAAGAAGGGCTTTCGGGAAAGTTGGAGGAAAATGATTCAAGAATTTTTAAAATGGCAGCAGGAGGAAGCGAATGACCTTAGAAGGAGAGAACAAAAAGCTTTTTTAAAATGGGCAAGGGAGGGTGATGTAAATTCAAAAATTTTTCACATAATTCTGTCAATAAGGAAGGCAAAGAGCATGATTATGAAGCTGCAAAAAGCGGACAAAAGTATGGTAGAAGGGCTGGAACATGTTCAGCAGCTGATCCTGGAGCATTGCACACACACATCCTCTGCACCAGGTCAATGCAGATGACAGTAGAAGGGTTGGAATGGCATGACATCGCAGATGAGCTGCAACAATGGTTGGACAGACCATTCCAAATAGAGGAAACCGAGGCTGATGTCTTTGGATGTGAGGGAGAAAGATGGATTCACTTTTCTGTTCTATCAAATAATTGGGATATAATCAAGAATGATATACTGGAGGTGATGTAGGAGTTTAATCATAGTGTAGCAGGGCAAGAAATGAGACATATTTGTCTCATACCAATGAAGCTCAATTCAGTTAATGTGAAGGATTTTTGGGCCAATCAGCCTAACTACAAGGCTATAAAAAATAATTGCCAAGATGTTGGCAAATAGACTTAGGGAGGTGATTTGCTGTACCGTGGCTGATACACAAATGAAATTGGTTATAGAGAGACAGTTCATAAATGCAGTCCTCATTGCAAATGAGGTGGTGGAAGACTATAAGAATTCAAACAAGAAGTGACTCATACTGAAGGTAGGCTTTGCGAAGGCATATGATTTAATCAGATGGAGTTTCTTAGATTATGTAAGGAAGAAAAAAAAGGCTTTTGGGCAGAGATGGTGTAAATGGATAAGGGGATGCATGTCTTCAGTCAACTATTTTTTTTTTTTTTTTGAAATGGAAATGAGGATATATTGATATTAAAAAGAAACTGGACGAGGTGTCCATACAAGGCAGAAGACCTTACATATAGCTTTGCAAAATTGAGGGCCATGCCCTCATCCATACTCCTAAAGAGTATCCACCCCCCCATTTAGTGTTTATCACCCAAGATGCAAACATGTACAT